>JAULKJ010124602.1:0-15142 GCA_032355405.1 Rubia balearica | reverse complement strand
GGATCACGCGTCCCTTTATGGGCCTCGAGTTGGACTTTAGACGATACCCTAAGCTCGAAGCTCGCGGGCCTCGAAGAATCGTGGCCCAGGTATCATCAACAATATTTCATTAATAAAGTAAATCTCTCTATTAAAGTTGTAGAGATTTACCATTTTTATGTTAAGTCATCTTATCACGTGTGTGTTTCTCTCTCTAAAAACAATCTCTCCCGCTTCTCTCTAAAATCTGATAACGGTCACTGTTCAATGATGTCTCAATTTTACCGTTATCTACCAACAACGGTCACAATCCTCACCGGAATAAGTTCACTTCTCTGATATCAATGGCGGCTCCTCCTCCCGGAGGTTGCCCGCCACCTACATACGCACCCGTTCTGCAATCTAGACCAATTCCCAAAACTCCTCCCTACCAAATCCCAATTCCCACAACCTCCTACAAATATGGAAAGGCTTATATCTTCACGGATCACGATGTCCAAAGGTTATCAGACCCGCTAAAGCTAAGATTAATCGATTTATTTAGATACAGCAAACTGGGTCTGGAAACCATCCGTCGCTCTCTCTATAATTTGGGTTTTAAAGGGGAGGAGAGGGTTGGTTCTCTAGATAGAAGACACATCCTCATTAGGTTTGCGATTGAGGATGATTTCACTTGGTGCTGGATGAAAGGAAAACTTAGGATTCAGAATTCTATGGTTAGATTTCGAAAATGGACCCTTAACTCTTCCCCAAAAAAAGATGCCCCCTTTGCTCTGGTTAGGCATTCCATTTTTTATGAAAAATCCTCTTTTGGTAGTTTATTTTTTGTCCTGATGCTAATTCATAAGCCTGTAGGAATTTTTAGAGATTTTTTATGATTCCTAAGATTTTTAGCATTAGCAATAGTGAAAAAGGTTGTGTCATCTACATACATTATGTGTGTTGGATTAAAGTGATTATTAGGAATTTGATAAGGTCTAACTAAGCCTAAGTTAACAACATGCTTTAAGGATCCAGAGAAAATTTCAGTTAAGATGTTGTAGAGGAAATGGGACAAGGGGTCACCCTGTTTAATTCTTCTGGTTGTATTAAAGGAACCGGAAGCAGAGCCATTAATTACAACAGAAAACCAAGCAGAATTGATGTTAGACAAAATTAACTTAACAAAAATGCCACTGAAACTGAATTTAAGTAGTATAGAATTAAGGAAACCCCAAGAAACCCTGTCAAAGTATTTTTACATATCTA
Source organism: Rubia balearica (assembly GCA_032355405.1). Taxonomy (NCBI): domain Eukaryota; kingdom Viridiplantae; phylum Streptophyta; class Magnoliopsida; order Gentianales; family Rubiaceae; genus Rubia; species Rubia balearica. The sequence goes on along the minus strand of JAULKJ010124602.1, from coordinate 13,915 downwards.
ATTTGATAATTAAATTGGGATCACTATATTCCCTATTAAGAAATCTGAAAAGTTCCATCATATAAATTATATTGTCCGAAATCTCTCTACCCTGCATAAAAGCAGATTGCTCCTGTGAGATTATCTTGTCCATTTTAGTTTTTAACCTTTCCATCATTACTTTGGAGAAGATTTTATTTGTGAAGTTGGAGAGACTAATAGGCTTATAATCTGAAAAACTAGACGGATTTTTCTTTTTAGGGATTAAGGTTATCCAGGTTGAGGCGATGTTTTTAGGAATTCTTGTGCCATTAATAATCGGGTTCATGGCTCTGACTAGATCATTTTTTTATTATATTCCTACTATAGGTGATGAAAACCCCGTTGAAACCATCAGGTCCTGCAACACTTTGTCTACCTAAGCCAAAAACTGCTTAGAAAGAAAATTCTTTCAATTCATCTTCAGTTATGTGTGCAATTAAATCTAAGTTATATTGGTCATCAATCACTGTGAGAATATTTTTTAGAAAGAAACGGCCATATTTCCCTGTAATGTCACTATTAGTCTCCGTTAACAAATCCCTAAAAAAATTAACCCCCTCTATTTGAATGTCACTAGGATTTGTTGTCCATATTCCATCTTGTTTTTTTAATTTTGTTAATACCCAAATTATTTATTCTCTCAGTGCATGTTCTGTGAAAATAAGCTTTATTAGAATCTCCTTGTTGAAAATAACCTGTATTTAATTCTGGATTTTTTTCCAATACATTTCATGTTCTCTGGTTGCTCTAGTTAGCCTAGCTTTTTTATTTCTTAAGCTCTATAAATGTCATCTCTTAGGAGAGATCTGATATTCCTCTTCTGTTGTAGCTACTCTAACCTCAGCATCTTTTAGGTTTTGAAATATGCCTCCAAATTGAGATTTATTCCATTCCTTAATTGTAGATTTAAGTCTTTTTTATTTTGTTATAAGAATTGTTAGTGGAGAACCTATTGCAGATTTTTCCCAATCCTCCCTTATCACATCCATGAAATTGGATCTGTTTGTCCACATTTCCTGGAATCTAAAAGGTTTTGGGTGTGATATTTGATTATTTTTAATTGTTAACAACAATGGGGAGTGGTCAGAACCAACTCCATTTAATATATGTATAGAGGAGTTAGGATATAATTTAAGCCATTCTTGATTTGCTAATCCTCTGTCTAGTTTCTTAAAAAGTGGGTCTCTTACTCTATTATTGGACCATGTGAATTGGGATTCTACTGTTTGTATTTCTAACAAGTGTAAGTCATTTATGAAGTTTTTGAAGTATGAAATGCTTCCTTGTGGAGGATTTTTCCTACCCTTGTATTCATTCAGGTATTTAATAGCATTGAAGTCTCCTATATAGATTATGGGTACCACCTGAATATTCTTTAAATCCTCCCAAAGATGTTTCCTAAGGTCCCTAGTCTTTGAGCATACAATATGGCTGTTGTCCAGATTTTATTAGTGGCATTGTCTGTGATAGTACATCCTAAAAATTGCAGGTTATGTGTTACATTGGTTATGTCAAGCTTTTGATTCCACATTAACCATATCTTGTTGTTGTTAGAGGAATCACAGTTCCTAAAACCTAAAGCCATGCTGAGATTTTTTATTTATCAGTAGGGATGCATTAGTTCAATCAGACCTAGGATGTCAATTTTATGAATTCTAATTAGATTGTTTAGTCTATGAATTACTGTGTCGTAACCCCAAATATTCCAGATTAATATATTAGCTATATTTTTGTACCTAATCATTAGATAGTCTGCTTCTAAGTGATGACCTAAGGATCATATTGATCCTTGTGAAATAGTTTTTCCTCTGTCTCTTTTTAGGGTTATTTTTCTTTTCAGTTATTAAGCCTTCGGTGACAGCATCATGATAAAGTATATCAGCCTCGTTAGCTTCAACGGTGAAATTAGATTCATCCTAAGACATTGATTTAGAATGCATACTTTGAGCAGAGGAGATATAAGATGAAATCTGGAGTTTTGTTGCCTTGCTATATTCCGAAATCTGAGTCTAAGCCTAAGCAGTTCCTGAGTATGGTGTTCCTCTAGGTTTACTCGAACCTATATCCTAACTTGTATCATGTTAGAGAAATTTGTACCTGGTCCCCTGAGAATAAGAGAGTGAATTAGGTGGGAAAAGGTTGTGTTTGTTTGGAGGGGAAATTAGAAGGCAAGAATTTGAAGGATTATTGTGTATGAATATATCATCTCTTGCAAATTTTAGGCTAGGTTTGATGTGCATCAGTTCCAGCAACCTCTTTTCATCTTCATTGATCTTCTCCATGTTTGTTTGCAGAGAGACCTGAGCAATGACAATAGTCTCTTTTGGTACCACATGTAACTCTGTTTGACTTTGAGAGATTGGCCTCTCTATCTGGAGGATATTCTGAGTCACAGGAAAATCTTTAAAGAGGTTTGATCCCATTTCTGCCTCTCTTTGATTTTGAGCTATAGATGATCCTGATATATGGGTTGCTAATTTGTCTACAGATGTAAATTTTTGCCATTCCATACCGGGAGGAACCAAACTACTATTTTTCCTAACTGTTTTTTCTTTGTAATCGTCATTGCTGTTTCTAGACTTTCTACACTGATCCATTCTGTGTCCTAATAACCAGCAATTGGAGCAAAAGTACGGTATCCACTCATATTGAATCTTACACCATATTTTTCTGTCTCTGAGCCTAGTATGATCTTCTGAGGGTGATTATTTGTTAAATCAAGTTGAACACAGAAACGAATGACAGAAGTCTGAGATACATCTTTCGTAGGATTATCCTCTAACATAGGTTCTCCAAATTATTCCATGAGGGTTCTAGTTGGTTCCTTTGTGAAGTAAAATATTGGGGATTGAGTATTGAAAAAATCAAGATAATCCTAGGGATGAACCAAGGGAGAACTCCAATGACATATTTAGGGGGGCCTATTTTTCAAGGCATAATTAAAAATGAATACTTTAGCCCCTTACTGGATAAATTTGAACAAAAACTTATTAATTGGAAAAGTATTTGCCTATCGCCTGTAGGAAGGCTAACACTAATCCTTTACTCCCTAGGAACACATATTTTTATAGTTCTCAAACCAAGAAAGCATGTGATTAAGAAGATAGAATCTTTAGCTGGTAATTTTTCTGGGGTGATAATGACGAGGGTAACCATAAGTTACACTGGAGAGCAAGGAAAAAATGCAGCATTCCAAAAGATGAGAATGGACTTGGAATTAGAAATCTAACCACAACAATCAAGGCTTTATCGGAAAAATTATGGTGGAAATTACAACTGAACAACACCTTATGGACAAATCTGGTTTGGCTTCTCGGTAATTCCAGTCACACTTCTCACACTAGAGCTAGGATTAAACAAATAACAGGTAATTTATGGAACTGGACATAGTAAATTCTGGAATGCAAACTGGCTTGGAATAGGAGCTTTGTTCTATGAATGGCCTAGCTATATTGATCTGCCTTTTCAGGACATTAATATTTCACAGTTCTTAGAAAATAAGCAAGAATATTTACCCCTCTTGGAGCCTTACTTGGCTACTAGTACCATACTTCTCTTGCAGGAGCAGATTTAAATGCAAAGCATGAAGACATGCTTATATGGAAACCCTCACCAAATAGAAAGTTCTCAACCGCATCTGCTTACACAACGTTCAGGATTAAGAGACCACAGGTGGCCTCCCTAAATCCAGTGTGGAATAAAAATATACCAGGGAAGTTATCTATTTTCATGTGGAGACTTATGAAGTCACTCTTACCTTTTGATGATATGCTAATTAAAAATGGTTTTCATATGGTCTCAAAATGTATTAACTGTGATAACCCGGGTTCCATTCACCATTTTTTCAATGACTGTCATCATACTACACCTGTTTGGGCTGATGTTCATAACACTGTAGGCATTAGGGATAGACCTTTTCAATCTATTTGGGATATAATTTCCTTTTACTTAACTTTTCTAGGACAAACAAAAACTCAGAATAAAATGGTGAGGATATTTGGGATCACAACTTTCTGGACTTTGTGGAAAAAGAAAAATTAGAGGCTATGTGAGGAACAGAACTGGAATTGTAATTTCATAGTCTCGAGTATTAAAAAATAGGTGAAACTTACACTAGAAGCTAGGCCATTGACTTTAGATCCTGAAGAAGAAAAATCCTGGGTTTCAAAAGATTGTGTTATGTTCTTTAAAAGGAAAATAAGGAAATTACCAGAGTTGGTGCATTGGTCCAAGCCCACCATGGGTTATAAGATCAATGTCGATGCATCTTGGTTCATGGTTGGTCATTCAACTGGATTAGGTTTAATAAATAGGGATGAAGAGGGTAATTTTATTAAGGCTAAAACTGAATCTTAGCAAGCCATTTCTCCCCTACACGCTGAACTACTAACTATTCACTTAGGAATAAAACAAGCTAGAAAGTTTGCTAACAGCTCAGTGGAAATTGAATCAGACTTTTTTTAGCAACACAGTATATCTCAAATCCGGAGAAAGCTCCATGGAAGATGTACTCATTGTGCTCTAATATAAAGGAAGCTTTATTAACATATGGCCAGCTTGACATTCACCAAGAGAGAAGGCAACCAAGCCGCTGATTTTTTATCCAAAAAAGCTCATCACCTAAACAAGAAGGAGCTATCATGGCATAATTTAAAACAAGAACTTAAAGGAATCATACTTATGGATAAAAAATACATTCCTAACCTTAGAATTAAGATTACAAGACATTAGATCTAGAAAACACAGCTGGAATCCTGTAAGATTTGGTTCATCTTCTCAGCTTTTTCACCATTCGAGTTGAAAGTGTTTGTTAAGCTTTTGGAACCAAAATTTTGACATTTCCTATCCTCAACATTATGCTTCCTGGTAGTGGAAAGTGACTGTCCCTCGATCTGAGCTTCAGGTTTTAATTTATTTATGATCTATTCGGAGGATGATGTGTGTCTATTCAATTCACTATGCTACTCTGAAATTTTCTTTCTTTTTTATTTTCAGGAACCTTTCCCACTGCCTATCATGCTTTTTCAAGAAGATATGGGTTTTGTTCACACTCTATCTGATCCTCCTTCAGTTTTTCTTCTCCTAACCGCTTGTTGTTTTGCTGTCATTTAGAAAGCAGCATGCTACTTCTGTCTTTTTTGCTGATGAAGCTTGACTGGAGACAATACATTTCCCACTGGAAATTTTGCTCACAAGGAATCTATCTTGGCACGTGCTTCCATCTTTGGAAATATGGCTCCTACAAAGTATCTGTACTGCTCTTATTTTGCATAGTTTTCTACTTCTCCGACGCAGCCTACTCCGTTTGTTCATTAATTTAGGATTCTTTGCCTCAGCAGAATCTATTTTCTCCGGAATGATCTTATTGGATATCTGAGCAGAATTGATTAACACGAAGGGTGGAAGTCGATTAGTTTTCGGGGACAAAGGGAGTTAATATATATAAGTAATAATGTGGCGGAGTGAGCAAAGTTGATTAGTTTTAAATTCAAAAATAAAAAAAAACTATTATATAAAAATCACTCCTAAATTTAAAATAAAAAATTCAGGTTTCTAGGAGTATTTAAGTGAACTTTATCTTGGGAGTTAAGAGCTAGTAGTTTAGTTGTGGAAGCAATGGCCTCTTTGTCATGATCAAACAACAAAATCCAAATCCCATTTTCTATTAAAGAATAGGACTAACAAGAGATTTCCTTGAAGTGAGATTTAGATGGAACCGAAATAAATCGTATACCTGAAAGATGAAGATCTCCAATCTTATTTGAAGAGAAATTGATCGGAACATCACTATTTCCACATGCATCATTCATCATGCTTTCTTAATTGAGTGAACATTTTTAAGATCTGGAATTTTTTTGTTTGGTAATTCCCTAATAACACCATGGAAGAGAGAAACATTTGTGATATATAAAAAATGTATAAATGAATGCTATATTTATGGTCAAAATTTTGATAAAGACAAATTTACATAGAAAAGTGAGCTTGGTTAGTCAATACTATAAATGTGAATGTGTTGTATCCCATTGACAATTTTTTTGTCTTTTACTTCACGCTCTACCTTTTCTACTATTTTACTCCATTTAATGTACGTTTTTTGACCTTTTAATTTTTCATTCCAAGTTATTAATCATTTTATTTATTTCAAAATATTTCAAATTCAATATTATAAGTATGTTAAAAAATATTTGTTCAAAATTTAATATTGATATTTATAGAATGGTTAAAAATATTTCTCCTTTTTTATTTTATATGTAGTTAATTTGATTTGAAAATAATAGTTTGGTTACCATTGTTTTCACCCCCTTACTTATTAAATTAAATTGTTTGATGTTATAAAGTTTAATATGTCTTTAATATATCAATTTTGAAAATGATGGATAAATAATTTATTTACATTATTTCACTAAATATATATTTTTCTAAATGTAACCAATATTTTCATTATTTTACACAATTGTTTTTAAAAAATGAAACTTATATTAATTTTTAAAAATGAAACCAACATTAATTGGTTTTTGGGGGAATTTGTATTATGTTCCTGAAAAATAAATAACGTAGGCATACAAGATGATGGTTCAAGATACTTGAACCCTTTGTTCAAAAGATTAATAGAAAGGCAACCCAATTGCCTAATAAAAAAGAGGATATTACCAAGGAGGTTTTTAGTTGTATCTCTGATCCCTAAACCTCCACATAGGGTTGTCAAGAAAAATTAGAAATAAGATAATTGGTCAAAACTGAGCTGGAATTTATGTATTATTAATCGGTTAATATCAGGTACGGTTATCCGGTTTTGTCGGTTAATTGGTTTCCTTATCGGTTTCATTATTGGTATTCAGTCTAATTGGATAACCAGTAAGAGAATTTATAGCACATTAATTAATTTCAACCCAAAAATTAATTCATTAAACTTTGGGATTTAATTGAAAATCCAATAAGAAAACTTTAAGTTTCTAAACCAAATTAATTTATTCTTTAAACTCTATATTATTATCCCATATATATTTAAATAATAATTATGGCAAAAGAAAATAATTATGCAAACAAAAGTCGATGTAGCTAATAATTGTGTCCAACACTAATAATTATTGATGGCAACTGTGGGTACAATTTTATTATTAATTAAAAAATTGTTCAACTCCTATAAAACACAATTATCCAATTTCTTCTTACCTTTAATTCTAAGTTTTGTGGCTCTAACTACTAATTATATTAATATGGATTTATATTTTTAATTTTAAATGAATGATATTTATATATATGGTAACCGGTAACAACAACCACATTATCAAAACCAATACTAACTGAGCCAGTAAAATCGAAAACATTATCGGTCAATTATACGGTTCCTTATAAAATTTTACAAATCGGTAGAAATCGAAACTGATAAACCAACTACCCAATAAACCTGCAGCGGTAAAACATCCCTCCACCCCCTGTGTTAGTGTAGAGTAACTAGATGGACTTTCGAAAAGCCCCTAAGTTAAACAAAAGAGATACAAGTAATTGTTCAGTTCCTTAGAAGAGATGTGTTGTTTCTTTGCTTAGTTGCTTTTTCCTTAGCTTCATTTTAATTTCTTTTTTCCTTAACCTTAACATTGATCCTGATATCGAAAATTTTGTGTCCCCTTCATGTTTGATGGATGATCTCTGGAGGTTCCTTTATAAATCTTGCAGCTATTTTTCCTACGCAGTGTTTCCATGATCTTGCAGTTGTGGTGCTATGTTGTTGCTACAGTCGTGAGACGTTCCCTACTGGAATAAAAAAGAGTCAAATTAGAAGGATCTGTTGCTAATATCAATTCTAATATTTGTAATTTTACCCTTATCCAGTCGAAGTGATCCTTTAGTCCAACATTTTGTGCTCAGTTTTGATGGCCATTTTACTGAGTCTGTCTACTACTAGATTTTTTGATCAAGTGTGTGAATGTGCAGGTGATGTTTATATTTTCCATTTTCTCTCTCAGATCAGAGTAGAAAGGATTGTCATAGACAAAACTAATGCCACATTTGTAATTGAATTTATTTCACAACATTAACTTAAAATACAGTGTAGGTTTAAGCAAGTTTATGCATCAAATTTTTTAATATTGTGGTATTTGCAAGAGATGGAGCCAAACCCCATTGAAACCATATCCTATCATATTGGGTTTTACTGAAAACAAATCTTGTGTAAAAGTGATATTTTTATAAAAATAATAATTTAATCACTGAGAATTGTGGTTTGATGCTTTCATAAATGTACAGGTTTCCAATGGTTCCAACAAATGAATGAGGGTAAAAGAGTGATTTGGGAGAATTGCAATTTAGTTTCACCCTGCAGTGACCGGTAATAAGAGAGCCTATCAAAAATGGATTCAAAGTGTGGGATTCTGAAACCAATCAGCACATCAAAGGTATTCCAAATGCTTACTGTAAAATGACATTCATTAAACCAGTGACTCAGAGTGTGAGAATTAGGGCATAAGGGACATTTAGGTGCAAAGGACACGTTTTAGTATATGAATATGTCATCAAAGGGAAACATGGCACAATTTCCACATAAATAGTTAGATCAAACTCATCATCCGGACATAGGGTGTACTTATTATCACCAGCATGTAGCACACAAAACCATGATCGAAATTTGAACTAAAAAAGGAATGATCTTAAGAGGCAACTTATGAATACCAAGGTTTAACAAATCACCAAACCCAAGAGCAACATTATCGGCTGTCAAAGACTCGAGAGAATGGCAGTCAAACCCATAATCACGTCAGCTATGCAGGAAGACTTCAAATCCTTCTCAACTCTTCAATTCCAAACAACACATCAATAAATTAAGGACTGTAACTAAAAGGTTAACCTTAATTTTTTTAAAGGTTCAATGTTTTCTAACATACTATCTTCACTGACTAAAAACAACAGATTCTCACTTGGTAAAATAAACAGAATATATTTTAACATACATAGTTAACACTTTAAACTAAATTGACACTGTCATATGTAAATATTAACCAATAAATTTAAGATTAATAGAAGGGAACAACTGAAATGTTTCTTTATAAAAAAATTAAGAAATCATTATAAATAACTGATAAAACTAAATTTAAAACATTAGACAAAAATCCCAGGAAAAAAAGTTGTTTCAATACAAAAAACACATGTTTCATAATAAAATCATAATGTTCAAACTAAATTTAAAACTTACTTTACTCAATCGCTGCCCACCAACGTCATGACTTTTTCAACCTCCCTATTTCTGTTTTTCTTAATAACACTAATTCCAACCTCATTGAAATTAGGTAGTGGAATGACATCCTCACCCGTACCTCAAGTTCTTCCACTTTTTGTTAGTTTTCAATCCAGCATCACCATCAGCTTTCTTTGTTGTCTTTGCAACATCCTTGCTTACAACTTATTCAGCAGTTTTCTGCTCAACTGCAACAACCTTGCTTACACCTTTTTCTAGTGTCCTTTTTAGAGCTACAACAACCTTTCTCTTCTCAGCTTTCTCAGCGATAATACTTTTCCTTACAACTTTTTGCACTTTCTCAACTTCAACTTTCTTCCTACAGTCTTTTTCGAGTAGTTTCGGTTCTTTTCACAAAATCCTTTCTCTTTTTGGCACTCTTCTCAGCTATAATCTTTTCCTTAACTTCTTTCCGACTACTTTTAGCCACAAAACTTTTGCCTTCTCAACTACCTTATCATTTCTTTTCTTTGTGACATGCTTTAACTTTCTGTAATGCTCGGAACAACCACCACCCTCAAAATCCCCAAAGGAAACCCCTACATTCTCATCCGATCTCTGGATTTGTGAAGCCCTAACATCCAATCCTTCTGCATCCACATCAGCAACTTGGGGTTCTAAACACTCTACTTCACTTCTCTTTTGCCCAAATCCCCCAACTTCATCAACCCCACACTCAGCCCCAGCTTTTTCAGTACGCATCTTAGTGCCCTTTTTTGAAGCCTTCCTATAAGTGATGATAGGATTAGCTTCTGGTTCCTCAATAACAATTTCTACGGTATTTTTTCTCTTCGTTGCAACATCAAATAAAATAGCCGGAGAGTTCTTAATGCGTGATGATTTGCACACACCTATTTGTCCAAAACTAAAACAGTAGAATCATTAACACATAATAAAATAATAGCATACAATAAACTAGATAAATAAATTACAACATTACTAAACCAAACTCATCAAGTAAATTTTTTTTAAAAGCCTTACAAATATAATAATAAACCTTGATAGATAAAGTAGCAATGTTACATAGTAATGAAAAGATTCAAAACAACCATTTCACGAAAAATGAAAGTCTGTAATAAACCAGTGAAGAACAGCAAAAATAATTCACAATAAACACATAACCTTTTAAAACAAATATGAATCCTATCAACCTCGAAATAGTACATGCCATAAAAATTAATAGCAACAATAAAAAAATTAGATTCGATTCCAAAGCATAGCACCTTTCACTGAATTTTACAAAAGAATTTGGGAGGAAGACAAAAACAAACATCATGCACCAAAACAATAGAAAATTTAACACAACGACTACTTAATATAAAGATATTACATTATAAACCCAAAGCCTTTCACAATAAACTTCAGATCATTAAAAAAATAAATCTCTAAAATTGGGGAAAATAGAAAATACGGTAGCATCCTCACACGAAAAGCATAAAAAAACACTTATACTGCAAACTAAAGCACATGCATCTTCATTTGAAAAAAAATACTTATTAAAAATAAAAATTCAACAAATAAACATCACCTTTGACATTCGTAGGACCTTTGACGGATTCAACTTTATTCTTCCTCATTACGTTGCGATAAAAAACTAAGCCAAAAACTTAAAAAGTGGAACATAAAATCAAAAGCTGAACACAAAAGTAATATTACTTCTCACAAACACAATTGAACAACAAAATCGGAAAAATGAATGGCAAAAATCAGATTAAAATGAATGATGAAGAAGAAAGGCGAGATTGAACGATGAAGAAAATGAAAAGACGAGTTGAAAAATGAGAGAGAAAGAAAAATTCATTGCGGTTGAAATTAACTTTAAAGAAAATAAAAAGGTAGGATTTATAGATATAGCATGTGAATTAGAGTTTCCAGAATATTACAACTCCATCCCTAATTTCCTATTATTCTAGTTGAACCCCATATTTCCTTATGCCTATGGAAAGATAGTTTTTCCAAAACTTTGTCTAAATTATAAACTTAAACAAAATGTATCCTTAAGTTTCTCATTTCCTAGTTGAGAAAGTATAATTTCCATTATTATTTTCCTTTGTTGGAGTTCAATTTATGTTTGATGTGGTTATTCATTTCTCTTAGTATGCTTTTCCTTTCTTAATCCAACTAGACACACAATTATAATTTTTAAAATTTCCCCCCTTTAAGTTTTACACGTTCCACATATTTTCCAAAATAATATATATATATATATATAGATGCATCATGAATAATTTCTTTAGTTTGGAAACTCATTCAATTTTTTTGTCCACGCAATTTCTAAATTAGATTTTATTATAAAAAAAATTATTTGCTAGAGAAATTCAGTTAACCGAGTATATTTTTTGAATATGTCATTTCGATATATAAAGGATAAACTACATTCATTATATGAGATCAATTATTTTTTAAAAAAAACCTTATAAGTTTTTTGTTTCTCACAATGGATAAAGATAGTACATATTATTTTTTGTAACACTTTCAAAATTCTCCACAAACATCTGTAAACAAATAATATTTTTTCTTTAAATATTCCCCAAATACGATCTTGAAGTCACCAGCATCCTATTTTTTTCACCATAGGAGGTCAAGTGTAAAATTCGGGCATCGGTACTTCCCATACATTAAAAATAAGAGCAGCGTCATCAATTGGATCTTCAAATATTTTCTCTGTGGTGAGATTCAGTTGGCTTGAATTTCCATGGGTATTAATAGCAGGAACTTCAAGATTGACAATATTTTCATTTCCACTGCCAAAAATGATAGCATTGTCTGTAGAATTGATTGCACAATAAGGAGTTGAAATGGTTTTAGTATCATGCTCCTCCCATTCCCAAGTGTTGTAATCTTGATAAGGCATACTCCCAAATACTCTCATCGTTTCATTCTTTTTTTATTCCTGGGTAGCCATGAAAATTTGACTTATTTTATTGTGATACCTGTATTCTTGTGGGACTCTTTGTTGGCGACATTTCTATAAAAAAATATTTACATGCTAAATAAACTTGATATGTTGGTAAATCAATTCATAAAGCATAAGTTCACAAAAAAGACAACTAACTTGGAGATGGCTAGCCACTTGCACCCTTTTAAGGCCGGGAACGTTCATTATATATAGAATCTCCTTCAAGTAGCAACCTCTATCCAATTGCATGGTTATTGGTAAGTACACAAAACTAAAGAATTTAAGAATATCATGTACTATAAAAATAAAAATAAAGACCCAGTCTAGCAGATTATGGATGTTGAACTATGCTATTAATAGTTCTATATTAATTACATGCTTATGTTTTAAAAATGTAAATGTTTATGCTTGTATTTTATTGGAAGAATAATACCACCTCGTACATGTAAACTTCCAGTAGCAAAAAATATGTGGATGATACACACACATACTCATACTCATTTTTTTAAAAAAGGATAATACACGTACATACTCATTTTAAATATCAATATAAGAATCATATAATATGAGGTTAATAAAACACACACAAACACACCTTATGTGGGGAAAAATAAGAAGCAAGGGCTATAAAGATGATTAATTTAGAGGAATAAAAAAAACACTTACATCCTGCACCCAGCTGAGCAATAGCACCCATAAATTGTTGGTGAAGCTCATCAGTCCACTTAATACACATCTTCTTGTTATCCATATTCTCTTTGCTTGTTTCTTGTTTAGAATTTCAATTCACAGACTCCAAAGGGTTCCTTTCATGTGGATGATCATCACCATCCTCATTTTCTCTTCCTATATTTTCTTGACTGCTTGCCACCACCTTCACATTGAATATTATTTAAAATTATTCCATCATATATGTGATTGATCATGGATGACATGTTCATGTGCAATTCCTTTTTTATGCTTTCATATCTTTCTTTCATAACAAATTGATGCACGTACTGTGAGATAAACTTATCAACTGGTTTGTGGATAAGAAAAACAGCCCCACTTTCTAATGCCTTCGTCACTAGTTGGGGTCCTTCCTTTGCAGATGTTACTGGACACATCAAATATATTAATGATTAAAAATAGGATGAATGCATAAATTAATTTAATCTTGCAAGAAATAAATATAGGTTAAATAATTACAAAATACTAGGCGGCCCAATTTTATTATTTCATGGCAGAGTTTGTAGCCATCAACATCGGGTAAGTCTTCGTCCTATCTGTGATTATCTTCATTGTAGCAGAGGTGGAAGAAGTTGTAGTCACTGCCATTTAAATATTTTTGCATGTTATTTTAAAGTTAGGTTATACTATACCACCACGTAAATGATAAAAGTATCATAGTTTCATAAAAAAATGTGATGGTAGATCAACTAAATATTGATCTACGAACTAAATACTTTAACCTGGTAGATCAAACAGTATTTATTTTCTCTATGAAAATATATAAAATAACATATATAATAACCATTAAATCTTTGAAACTGTGATGGTATCTAATATATTCGCTCTAAATAACTTAAAAGGTAATAACGGCATTTACTAAATTTCATCTAGTATAACTAATACTTCATTCTAGTTTATCATATTCAGCTTGATTAAAGGATTAATTAGAAGGAGTCTGTCTCTTGAAAGACGGTATTTCCATAAGCTATGGAAAGACCAGGGACTAAATTGCAATTTGAAGACAACAATGATTATAAAATTCGCGGGCCAGA
>JAULKJ010124496.1:0-15144 GCA_032355405.1 Rubia balearica | reverse complement strand
ACGACGACGCACGTTTTGTGCGTCCCATAGAAGGCCCGGGCGCACGTTTTGTGCGTCCCATAGAAGGCCCGGGCGCACGTTTTGTGCGTCCCATAGAAGGCCGGGACGCACGTTTTGTGCGTCCCATAGAAGGTCGGGACGCACGTTTTGTGCGTCCGGCCAGTTCTTCCAGCGGATTTGTTCAAGAAATATCATAATTTCACTTACGCTAAAATACCCCATTCCTGTAAATCAAGACTAGAATGAAGGAATGAAGCTTATAAATGTTTGGGGCAAATTTGAAGAAATGAAAAGTTTCATTTGGATCTTCAATTTCACATGACAAAACTAATATGGGCATAATAGTCTTTTTCCAATTTTTTAGGGACTGCAAAGAGTAAAAGAAGGACTGTAAAAAGCAACCCTCGGGGAAGAACTCATTAGTCAAAATCTGCATAATCCAGACATTCTATCTACACTACTGTTTTCTCACCAACATACTTCATTGACTGCTTTTTTTTTTCGTTCAGCATTATCCATGTCAGTTTTATTATTTAGTTAAAAGAAAAATTCAAAATATATACTCAGAGCAGGTGTTTGAACAATACATCCAAACATCGCTTGCTAATTTAGTAACACAGATCTAGCTCCCGATACGTAAGTTCAGGACGGAACACCATTGTCCAATTGAATACATCAACTCAAAACATGGAAATGTAAATGCATCCTATTTTCCACATAGCTACAATTACATCATATCCATAGCATTTGCTGAACTGTTTAGGTGTTTTGCTGCTTCAGCCTACGAAAAGGATATCAGACCAAAGTCCTCACCATGTTAGTATATGTATTCTGGAGAGGATGGGGGAGCTTGTTTCCAGCGAAAGCACATCTGGGTCCCTGTGGAGTTGCGTGATCATTCACAAAACAATAAATACAAGAGACATTTTTTGAAAATAATAAATAAATAAAAGATTAGGTTGAACAGGGAAAAAGAGAAAAAGGAGGAACTTGCATGCGAAGAATGTTTCCGATGGTGTGGTCCTCCCTCTCGATACTAAAAATGGCGGCAGATTTTAATGTCCCTCTCGTACGAAACCCTAGCCAATTCAAAAAAAAATGCAAAAATTAGCTATAAACAAGATGAAGGCGATGAAATTCAATACAATGAGGGATGAGGATGCAAAGCAGAGTACTTCTTCACGCCTTCAGGGACGACGAAGCGCTCGTAATGGTTGGGAGCATTCATTGCTGGTATTTTCCGCCGGCGACTTTGCTCGGCTCGGTGAAGGTGGGAATGGTATTTACATATATCTATATAAGGATGAGTTCAGGTGAGAACACAATTTTATGTGAGAACACATCCAAACCATACACCAATTTTATGTGACTCTTGTTTTCCTTTTAATTCTCCAACATATAATATTATTGGATTTCATTTCGCACACTAACATATAAAAGAAATACCTATAAATTACATTTGAATTACTTACAAGCAATGATTGAAACACCTACGAGTTGTACTCTAAGCACCAAGTTTTTTTCGTAGCTTGCACATGTTATAAAAGAAACACCTATGGATTACATTTGAAACACTTACAAGCACTGGTTGAAACACCTACGAGTTGTACTCTAGCATCAAGTTATTTTCGTAGCACGTACAAGTTAGAAAAGAAGCACATAAAGGTTACATTTGAAGCACTTATAAGTGATGGTTGAAGAACCTACCAGTTTCACTCTAAGCACCAAGTTATTTTCATAGCACGTACAAGCTATAAAAGAAGCACCTATAAATTACATTTAAAGCACTTACAAGCACTGGTTGAAACACCTATGAGTTGTACTATAAGCACCAAGTTGTACTTAACTAGGTAGTAGTAGTAGTGTACTTCAACTGAGCAATAGAGTGTCAGGACAAGAACTTCAATTGAGTCATATAAAATCATATGTAAATTTTTAACTAGGATCGATAATTTTAACAAGGTAATTGAAGTTAAGTGGGTACTTTCCTTAGAACCTTAGTAACATCTTTGGGCAACAGGGTTAATATGACACCCTGATCCCATTTCAAACCATGCAAATGTGCTTAAGTAAGGTATTATATGAAGAAACTATTGTGTACACTTTGTATGAGGGCTGGACTCGGTTATTGCAACCATGTACAAGTAAGCAAAACAAGTAGGTAAAGTATATAAAGTTTTAAAAAATTTCTTAGATGTGACAAGTTATAACCAAGATCAATAATCTCTTCATTCATGAACCTGCAACAATGGAGATGAAGAAGCAAAAAAGAGATTCTACCATTTACATCTTGACAGGAAACATTAGCTTCAACATGAACTAGAGTCTTGCAAAACATTGAACATCAGTCTCTTCTTATAGCTACAATCAAGAAAGAGATAGACGTAGTAGAAATATCAACTATTTAAACATATTTTGGGTGAAAGTTCCAGAGCTACATCTATACATATAGTTCCTCAAAAAGTATGAACCTTGCAAACTCAAATAAGGATGCAAAAGCTCTGAACGGGCACATGTGAATCATGAAATTGAATGGAGGGTTGCAATTCTGGTTTGGATCACTCTAATAGTGTCAAAATACACATAAAGGCAAGTAATGTCTAGCCCTACTCGATAAATTTAGATCCAGTCAAGCTTTGATGCAGCCGCCTTCTCCAGGAACAAAATCAGTTTCCCTTTGTTCGGCTGGACCATCTTTACAAGCAATGATGGGTTGTCGGGCTCACTATCTTCTATCACCAAGTGAACGACCTATACCTTGTTGCTACCAGTGACCATCACAGCAACATTAGAGGCTAAGTTGATCACAGGAAAAGTAATGCCACGTTGGTTGGGGAGTCGGTGATGAATGAACCCACTCATCTTTCTCTTCAAGAACTTGGTGGTTGAGAAATAACAATGCCACGTGCCCATCTGGAACCATCCGAGTATAATCATGTCAAACTTGGGGCATTCACTGATTTTTGAGACACTGATTATGCGAGTCCTTAGAAACCGTTTGAGGACAAACTCAAAGTCTTCGACTTTCTTAGCCGAAATTGTGTCGTTGATAGAATGTGCATGGCTTGGAACGAAAGACACCTAAAACAAACATCATAGTTGCAATTTCAGATTATTAAACAACAAATATCATACGTTTCCTACACTTTCAATCTGAATGCACCTTAATGCAATAACAAAAGTGGTTCATCTTTAGGCATTAACTCATCAAATGTCAGCAATAACTACCCATTGTCAATGTGCATCCAAAAAATTAAGTTTCTCTAGAATAATAAGCCAACCAACTTGGCATAATTATTTGAAAACTAACAGTTCAGATATTTCATCTTTTATGAACACCCACAATCTCACAGCACATAAGGAATGGTTTGAAACCAATCAAGTGTTCAGTGGAGGACACTCCCCTAGAAGGAATCAACTCAATATAACAAAAAAAATGGGATATCTATTTCCAGAAAACTTACAGTCTAGCTAGATTCACGTGAAGATCATAAAGCTCGTTACAAAATATGCTTATTAGTTTTCAGCCTTAGATTTTCACTATCTTCCAGGCCATGATCAAAGCAAGCCTCCTCTCTGTGGTAACTCATTCGTTCAAATGCAACATCTAATAGCAAAATAAAAGTCAGAACTCAATATCTTCCCATAGAACTACTTAATCAACATTTTAATTATATTTGATGTACCTTTGTTGATTGAACACTCGGCAGGATCAGGTCAACAACATGTTTTTGGTGCTAAAAGAATTCAACAGATTTTTAATTATTGAACAGAAAGAAAGAGTGATAACAACCAAATTAACACCCCATGTACTTTATTGTTGCATCAAAATGCAAGAACAATCAATGAAGATGATTCTTAATTCCACTGTGCTCAAACCCAATCACATACTAACTGTGAAAAAACATTTTTAATCAATAGGAAAACCTTACATAATTGGTCTGAATTATGTTAATTTGTGAATTCTTTACTTTAGAATAAAAGATACCACTGTGCTTTATTCTTGCATCAAAATGCAAGAACAATCAATGAAGAGGATTCTTAATTCCACTGTGCTCAAACCCAATCACATACTAACTGTGAAAAAAAAATTTAATCAATAGGAAAACCTTACATAAATGGTCTGAATTATGTTAATTTATGAATTCTTTACTTTAGAATTAAAGATACCGAAGATAATTTCACAGTGCTAGTACTGTACTAATCAGTCTATGATTGAAACACTTACAAATTGAGGTTGACGCTGAGCCAGTAATGGTATTTTGATGCTCATCGGATCATTCGATTGGCTGGATTTTAACTTCGCTAAGAATGCTTTCAAGTTGTGGCTCCAGCCTTGGAAACTCCAGCAAGATCGGTGGTTATGGCGACAGAGAAGGACGAGAATTGAAACGGTATTGCGTTCTGTACGTACGACATTAGCACGGGAGGAAGGGGGAGAATTTTTTTTTGTGGAATGGCCAATTGCCACCACAGTGAGGAAGCTCATCGGCATCGCTCCCGGCGATCGAGAACATAGAGAAGGTGAACTGCGATGAAAAGCTTGACAGAGACTTTACCAAATTAATTAGTTTTAATGTTAATTTTGTACTTAAAATGTTAGTCATTGATTTATGTATATCAATGGCCAGGATGTGTTCTCACATAAGTGGATATTCTCACATAAGATAGGTGTTCTCACATGATCCCAATTATATATAGAGAGAGAGAGAAAGAGATTAAGATCAACTTTATCTGAACTTTTAATTTTTTAATTTTTTTAAATGGTACCTTTTTTACTCCTTCTGGTCTCTAAATACTGGCACACTTTTATTTTTTGTTTGGTCTTTTAATATTGACACTTTCCGTTTTGGGTAAAATTAAGATTATTTTTATCCATTCATTTTACTTTACTCTTTCAATAAAATCTCCTCCACCCATTTTACTTTTAAAAATAGTGTATTCATTGATTTGCTGCCAGTATACTATGACCAGAGGGAGTATTTATATATAGTAAGGAAAACCGCCGTCAACCTTTTATTAGTACTCCTCCCAACTCTATCTGAACTTTTACTTTTTTTCTTTTTTATTTATTTAATTTATTATGCAATGTTCATTAGTTATAACTTTATGACCTGATTAATTCAACCCTAAAATTTTGTCTTTATTTCTTATAATTTTTAATTTAAACTTTGTTCTTCACATAATTTACGGAAAGACCGTTTTTCAAGAAATGAACTCTTTCGACATTATTCTCTATTAAAATTTGATTATATATTTAAATAGGAGGGGGCTGCCTAATAGGTAGCTTATGGACATATCAGGCATTAACTTGCAATTAAAGAGAAAAGACAAATTTTCGCGGGTCAATTCAATTGCATAACTCGGATTATAACAAAAATCTCGGATTATCCAATCCCTTTCTTCCTCAAAACCTCCACCACCATAAGCCATTCTTTCCTCTCATTCTCTGAAAATTGAAATTGCTAATCTTTACCTTCTTCCAGCCACAAATCCTTCACCAATTTTTTTCCCGATAACCTCCTCCAACAACTGGCCTAATTCCGATGAAATCAAATTTATGACATACAAGAAGATCTGCAAAAAGACGCGATCGGATCCGAACAAATTTCAACAACCTTGTTTATGGAAGCAAATCCAAATCCTATTGAAGAAAGTACGATCAAAACAACTGAATTTCAATTCCAAACGAATGAAAATCAATTGCAAGAGGATGAAATATTGCCTATTAATATCCAAGGTGTGAATTAATCACATTAGGGATGGCAATGAGGCGAGGTGGGTACGGATTATGATCTATCCATACCCATGCTCACCTAAAATTTTCCTACCGATACCCGCCCCATCATCCATGGCGGGTAAAACATTAAAATCCATCCCCGCCTCATCGAGTTTTATCTAAAATCCACCCCCACCCCATCACCCACT
The DNA here is from genome assembly GCA_032355405.1 of Rubia balearica. NCBI lineage: Eukaryota > Viridiplantae > Streptophyta > Magnoliopsida > Gentianales > Rubiaceae > Rubia > Rubia balearica. Next base: position 9,216 of record JAULKJ010124496.1, on the reverse strand, counting down.
TCAAATCCATTTTACTTACCTCGTCTATATCTTTTTAAAACACCTAAAATTTTACTTTAAATACTAATTTTAATATTAAAAGTTTAGTAATATTTACACGAAATATTATAAGTAAAACATGTGCATTATAGATTTTTAAAAAATTATTATATATTAAATTAGTGTGCACATAGCCAGTATAGTGGGATGGGCAGGGTGGGTATAAACGGATATCCATGTCATGCCCACTACTCAATGCTGGTATCATTTTCATACCCATATTTGCCCCATCCCCACCAAAACTACATCCGCACCCGTCCCATCAGGGCAGATGCGGGGAGAACCTCCAACAAAACTAGCCCCACTGTCATCCCTACTCACATTCGCTTGAAGTTATGATGTTGAATTGCAATCAATGTGAATGAAACTATTGTTAAAAATTATGAATGTATGAATTATGCTAGTATGAACATGTATGAACATGAGGAAACATTAGCACCATAAACTATATGTTGTTGATTTTTGTGTGTGTAGCTTGTGTATTTATTAACTTAAAACATGTATTGATCACGATAAAACATGCATTGGAGAATATAATGTGAAATTATTTTATTAATTAAAAAATTCAGTCAAAAGTAATTTATAACTTAAATTATAAAATATATCTATTTCATTATAACGTGCATACATTATCTTATAACTAGTAATTATTACAATACATTGAACAAAGAGATCACATTTATCAGTTTGAAACTTTTACACACTTGTGCATTGTTCAACTTACAACAAGCGCTACTCACATTATATCTTGCATATTGATGTGCACCTAGAAGTATGTGTTTCCTAATGCATTTAGCATATCTTTTGTTAGTTTTTGTATGGTATACTGCTGAGTTTACATTACAAGTGGTTTAGATGGTCATTATTAGTTTTCTTATCTAAATCGCTCATTTTTTTTACCTTATTTAGATCTAATGAATTCTACGTCCTGACGACCGTCTAGATTTATTTTTGTGAACTTTCATTTGTAGATTGCTCGCAGGCACTTCATATTGTTTTAGAAAGTCATTTTCCAGAATGGTAGTATATTATAGAATACCATTCGCAAGGATGGTAGAAGACTAAAGGCCCAAGTCAAAATATGGTAGAAGATAGAATTGCCAAATAAGGAAGACAAAGAACCGGATGAATTGTAACTCGAGAGTAGTACAAAGTTCTTGGAAGGATCGAGAAGAATCAGCGTCCGAGAGTGGTACCGTTGGATTTGTCTTATCCAACGCTATAAAATCGACTACAAAAACTCCCAAATCGAATAAGCAGTCCATTTATAGTGGCGCAAACAAGATTGAAGGAAAAAGTCAAGTTTTGGAAGAGTCGAATACTGGCATGGTCTGTGTCAAATACATGGTCTGTGCCAAGCCCATGCAAAACTAAGAGCTGAGCATGGCCATCATAACCAACATTTTGAGTATAAAACCCCTTAGATTCCTGGTTCATACTTTTCTCTTTTAGCATGTCATCCTTGCTCAAGGGATACCGAACCCTCAACCATAACTCCTTTATCATACCCCATCTTCTCAACAACATGAACCCTCTTCCGCAAAGATTTGTTCGACCAATATATGTATAGGTGATAATCTCACAGGATCCAATTGACCTCTAAAGGGAAACATGTACATGTACCCTAGCAATAGCACAAGGACACAACCACTAACAGATGACACATTTTTGCTATGAGAATTAAAACTGCAAACTCTTTCACATAAATGATCCAGCACTAAATCGCACCAGCTAAGATGCTTAATGGTTCCAACATTTACTTAAGCACCCACAAGCTTCATGTCTACCATATTCCTTGTAATCGGGGCCATAAAAGTACACATCACATACATAACAAAGTACCTTTTAAACAGATCACCACCACTACTCAGTTTTATGATTTCATCAAAAATAAAATTCGATGTGTTGTGGCCAGAGTTATTAGCACCCAACTCAACCCTCCATTCATTTCTAATCTCTACATCCATAGATACACCCTTCCCATTATTCTTAACCAACCCAACAAGACATCCTGGAATCCTTGGAATACAAAACATATCATAAATATCATCCAGACTAACAATGTATCTGTGGTTGACTACTTACTGAGTGCAGCCCACATGATCAAACCTCTCAACCAGTCAAGGGATGATTCCAATAGGAAGGGATGTTATTTCAAATTTTAGTAGCCCACCAAGTCATATTTCTTCAAAGTCTCTCTTCTGCTCAGAAGTGAGGGAGTTGATTACAGCCTTCAGTTGCACAAGACAACAAGTGCTAGAGATTTTTTATCAAACCTAAAACACAAAATTCAACATGAATTTAGTAAGCATACACATGAATATTAACATTTACAAATTTAAGCAAATAAATAAAAATTCTAAAATATTTGGAAAAATAATAGTTAGATAGGAATAAGTAACAATTACATTGTGAATATTATTAACATAATGCAACATGTAAAAAAAATACGGTTTCTTAATAAATATGAAACTGAAGACATGCATAGTATAAACAACAAATAAACTATGAATACTAACAAATGCAACATTTTATAAAACAAATAAATATTATAAATATATTGAAAGAACACTGTAAACAAAAAAAGTTACTTGTTACCCTCCTTATAAACACGTTCAGCAACCTTCTTCTTCGGACGATTGCGCTATTTTTTCACAGAACCTCCATCGATAACAGCACTTGCCTCAACCGCAACTATTTTTCCATAAGACAATGCTCCATCAACCATGCTCTCTATTTTCCTCTTTACACTAGATTTTTTCACAACATCATGTTGTCCATTTAAGGCCTTCTCATCACAATCAGGATGTTGTTTCTTCAACTTCTATTCCAGTCTGTCACTGGCCTTACAGTCATCTTGCTTCTTTGACTTATTCCCCAGTCCAGCAATGGACTTACCAACTGCTTCCTCCTTTGACTTCTTCAAAGCATCAATAGACTTAATTCCACCATCTTCCTTCATATTCTTCTTCGACTTTTTCTTCCGAGTAACAGATGATCTAATACAAATGTGCTTCTTTTTTTCTTCTATCATTCAGAATACATTACCAAATCAGCTACATCATCCTCCCCAACATGTTCAGTTTCATTCCCATTTAAATCATCCAAGTCACCTAATCATTCATCTAGATAGCATCAACTTCAGAATCAATTTCTTCTACAAAAAATTCCCCTATATATTTACTGCCATCACCCACCACCAATTACAACAAACTCAATAGCATTAGAACCAACATTAACAGAAACTGAGTCAGCACCAACAACCTCAGATCCTTCAACAGCACTAATAACCTGTGTAGAAACTACATCATTAACATCAACTTAATCAGAAATAGAAACATAAACTCCAACCCCTTTAACAACAGCATAAACTTCACCAACCACTCCAGCAACCATTGAACCCTTAACTTCATTTACAGCCTCATTCTCTGCCTCATCTTCAATAGAACCCTTAACCTCTCCAACAACCTGAACAACCCGTGAATCTCCACCCTGAACAACTTTAGAACCCTAACCCTCCTGTGAACCCCCACCTTTCACATTTTTATCAACACAACCTGATTCTCTACTTATTAGAAGAACATCAATCAGCAAAGTATCATAATCGAAATCTTGCAAATCTTAAGATGATCCACCATCATTCTTAAACTTGTGTACCGTAACTTTTAACTTCCTTTTCTTTGTCTCCTTAAGAACAACAGTTGAAACCTATAGAGTTGCAACATCATTTATTCAATCCAACCTACGTGCCATATGCAATAACTATACAAAAGAAAAAATACAAAAAGTATCATCCCAGTACCAAAAAGAAATAAAATATATAATCACATAAATAAAATACGACATATATAAAAATAAATAAAACAGCCTCCAGAAATATAAGATTCCTGAACCTTGTTCAACTCATTCTGAAGAAAATATTCTACCTGCAAATCCTTAGTGCACAATTTACCAATGGCTTTACACCTAAAAAACATTACGCATTTAACATATATAAGAACAAAAGACAAAAAAATGTAATGAAGAAAAATTACAATCACCTTTAACATTTCTGGTTCCTTATTCTCAAAGATAGCTTTATCTTCTTCAAGAACACCTAAAAATACATATACCTAACAGTCAGGAACTGTATATGCATAACTTATTCTTCATTTAAAATAAAAATATGCATGACTTTACAAAACTAATGCACAATATAGTTAAATTAATGTAATAGTCAATAAGTAATATACTATGAGACACACATAGTATAACTAACAAAAGCTTACAATATACTACCATATGCAACTTGTAATAAAATAAATACATTCTATCAAATCAAAATAATATAGATATTAATATTTAATTCATAATTTAACATTACATATACATAACCTAACAAAACTAATGCACATTATAACAATAAAAAACTATAATACCCTAAAACTCAAACACAGACTATCTAACACATATACTTCCTCTGCCCCAGCTATATTTTCATTGCAATCATTAGCACGTTGTTCAAGAAATTTTATTGATCAATATGTTTACCTAAATATAATAATGGGCAAATAAAAGGTTAATATTTAGAAAATAATTATTAAGAAAAATTAAACATTATCATATACGATAATATTGTTATGTATATATTTAAATGCGCGGTAAAAATTTGATAGAAAATAGTGTCAAAAAGTAGAAGCGCAGATAGAGTTGGGAGAGAGGGAGTATTATACTAACACATGCCACTTCTAAATAAACAAATGTATACTATTAAACACAATCATGCACATGCAGATCTTACTTATATATATATATCATAAAAGGTAACATATACAAAATCTTACTAAGAAAACGAGAAAACAAAATGTCAACACAAATAGAAATCGCAAGTCACAAAAACGTGCCAAACACAAAAAAAATCAAAACAAAGAACAAACACAAACTAGGTGAAGGAGAACGCTGCAATAACTTCTCAAATTTTTGAGCCAGAGCCGGTTTCTTTCCCTGCCTCTTATTATCAACGACTTTAGCATGCACATCTCGGTCACTTCGTTTCGTTCAACCCATAACCTAGAGCAAATATGAAACAAAATCAACCGAAAAGAAAAGAAATGAAGGAAAATTGAATAATAATTAAACTTTAGAATTGCTGCAATGCAAAAAAATACAAACTTACCAAATCACTCAAAAACCAACGGACGATAGACTCCGGAATCAAGAACGAAATTGAAAAGGTGAGAGAGTGAAAGAAACGGGGAAGAAATGTGGCGAGGAATGAAGAAAATATTTTTTTAAAATGCAGTTAGAATGCAGAGAGGAGAAGAACGATGAGAGAGAAAATACATACTGAAAATGAGAACAAAAAAAACGTTCAGGAGAGAAATAAAGAAATTAAAAAATTATCTAATTAGTGCCCAATTTATGATTAATTACAAACTAAACCCTATTTTTCAAAATAGATTATGTCATGTCCATAATCTTATAGACAGACCACATTTTCCAATACCTTCTCTTTGAATAGTTATATGAACAATAATATTACCCGTATATGATATTTTTGAATTTTTTGGGACAAGTGGTTTTTAAATATCAACTTTAAATTTTTCGTTATTATAAGTAGGTAAACATATTAATAGTCAAACAAGTTCGTTGAACAATATGATAATGATTGCTGTGGAAATAGAGCTGGGACGGAGGGAGTGTTTGTACTAATTCTATAATTAAAATAAATAGATAAAGTGTCTTGTTAGACCGACTAATAGATAGACCAATCATGAAAGCCTCATTTGAATAATTATCAGAGTCAAATTATGATTGTGGACAAAATACCAATATAACCGTATATAGTTGTGAAAGTGCCAATATAACCCTCAAAATTTTAAAAGCAAAAAAGACAACCCTAAGTTTTTAATGAAAGTGCTTAAATAACCCTCGTGTACAATTTTCAGTGCTGACCCTAACAAAAACTGGATTAACTGGAACCAAAAGGATAAAAACACCTCGCTAAAGAAATATAAACTTTGAAGGACTATTTTACCCATATTAAACGCATCGCGCCACCACCGGGCCACTGTTTCACTGAATTTAATCACAGTGCAACCACCCATCACAAATCTGAACATCAAACATCAAATCACAAATTGAAGCACCTTTGGCGAAGCAGCACCACCACTACCACTGCAATTCGGCCAAAGACACAGCCTGCCAAGCAACTCATACACAGCCCATTATCATCAATTTATTACTTGTACTTTTTCTTTTTCTTTGGAAAGGCGGGGCTGCTATTTAGTTTCACCAATATTGTTTCTCTTTAGCTCCTTTGCCCTGCCACAGAGGTCTACTCTCCCGATGGAACAATGTCAACTGCGAGAAATTCAATTGTCCATCGTGCACTGGAATGGAATCGAAGACCAACTTTGGTTTTATAGACACTACGACTCCATAGAAAGCTACAACCCCCATGCCTATGCCCACCTTCAAGTCCACCGGAACTCCCCTCCGCCCCTCAATCCCAGACAAGAAGTTAAAATTCTCCTAACCTTGCGACAATCCCGCCGACGCTCACCCTATTTTCAAGCCCCTTTTAAAACCCCAGAGATCATCGATGAAAATGTTTAGAGTCTACCTGATCTGGACTGGTGAAGTCGAACGGGAGTGGCATGGCGGTGGAGTCAAACAACGATAGAGTGGAACAAGATTGACAGGATTAAACTATAGCAGTGCGGCAGTGGAGTTGAATGAGATTGACGGGATTGAACTGCAGGGAAGTCCTTAATTTGGAGGAGGAAACCAATGTGGAGAAGTTGGTGTGGAGAGGAGATGTGGGTGTGCAATTCATACGATGCAAAAGAGGAATTCCTAAAAGGGGGGTGTGGTGAAGAAGAGGAGAGTATAACGGAGATGAAGAGAAGAGAAAAGTTTATTAAAGAAATTAAGGGGCATAACTGTCATCCTCTCTTGTTTTCCTTTTTTCAAATGGGCAAAAGAGTAATATCTTCGAATTCTGGTAAAAAATTGTCGGATTGGGTAGTTTGGCACTTTCATGAATTATGGGTTATATTGTCACTCATGTCATAAAAGAAGGTCATTTTAGCACTTTTCTCTATAACTGCTAGTGTACTAATCAGTCTATGTGCGAAATATTTATTGTAAAAATATAAGAGAAAAGTGCATTTTTAACCTTATATTTTGGACAAAAGTGTAGAAATGGCCTTGTAAAATTTGAGAGTGCAAAAATAACCCTGGACTTCGTTGACCAAAATGTCAACTGTCATATTGACCAGGAATAGGTGAAATGACCATTATACCTTGAGTTAAAAAATTCAAAAATATATTAAAATAAGATAAGACATTATTTACCCTCGGCAGCCCTCACCTCTTACGCTCCCCCTCCTCCTCCATGCTACCAACCTCCTCCTCCTCTTTCTCCAAAAATGCATCCATCAATTCCATGGCGGATCTAGTAGACAACGGGTGGAAACTATCGCTCCACCCCAAAATAACAAACTCTTTCATCATTGCCAATTTCTCCTCCTCCATCGCTCACCGTCGCCCTCCCTCCTCCTCTAGATCGAGCAAAATCCCTTAAGGTAAATGTCGGAACTCACCTTGATCCAGACCTTGGGCCAATAATTAGTAAGAAGATGCGTGAATATATCACATGTATATTTACAATTTCATCAAAATTGAGTTTTGGATGTGGGTTTTGAATGTTGCATCAATATCATGTTCTCCTTGAATTTTGATACACATGTTCATTCTATTTTTATGTGAAACTAACTGGACAAAGCAGGGAAAAGAAAGAATATACAAATAAGTTCAAAGTGGTGTGAAGAGTGGTGCTAGATTGCTGCTTGATGGAAGAGGTATTGTGGTGTGTTTTTCTTTTTCATGAATTGTTATAGCTCTGCACATATTCAGTTTTCATTAACCTTAATACAATGCAAATGCTATGGAGTGGAGGAGGGTTTGAGGGGGAAAGGGCGGGGCTAGGGTTAATGACGGGGGATGGAGGTGGATTAATGGCGAATTTGTGGAGTGGATGAGGAAGTGGGTGTGGAAGTGGTGAGGTGTGAAGACGGCAGGTATGGAAGGGGGGGATTGGTGGCGGGTATTGGCTAGGTGTTGGAGGGTCTGTGCTGGGTGGTGGTAGATATGGACAGAGAGGATTTGTCCAGAGATGGTGGCACAGGTTCTAGACGGAGTTAGTGCCGGGAGAGGTGGTGGTGAGCTCGCGGAGGTGGTGGCGGAAGGTTTGAAGATGAAGAAGAAGAACCCTGGGGGTATTTTTATCATTAGTTTTTTTATTCTAAGAATAGGGGTATTTTTATCTTTGCATAAATGGTCAAAGGCTGAATTCGTTCGATCAATGCTGGAATAGTACAATTTGGGTATAATTGCACTATTTAAAAAATTAGGTTTAGTTTTGCACTTTCAAATTTTACAGGGTTATATCTGCACTTTCGAAATTTAACGATTTTGCACTTTTCGCTAATTTATTCATACTTCCAGTTTCATGTTACAAAAAGGAATATTTTCATGATCTAAGCCAAAAACACAAGTTATAGTGTTAACTATGTGGCCTATTGGTGTTCTTTGGCAGATACCCTCTTACCCGACATGAACAATTCAGGTATCACAATGTGGGTACCCGAATGTATGGGTATCCGGAAGTATCGATACCTGATTTCGAACACCCCTATTTGTATGATTAGATTGCAGGCCACCAACAAAACTCAACATACTCTTCTTCTTTTTTATGTGTGAAATGAGTGCATCTTTGATCCAAATATAGAAATCATTGCGTTATGGAGCGACTTTGAAGACCTATAGAGGTGTGAGCAAGTTAACCAAATGCTAATGTCCCTCTACCTATTGTGAGTACTATATGTATTCAAATTTATAGTTTATTAACATGTTCACAACTAATACTAATGTTCACATTTCATCTGTAAGGTACATGTATTACTTTGGAAAATAAAAAAGATGAGGGCTGGATAGGATACTTGTGCCCAGTATGACTCAATAAATTGGTTGTATAGACCAAGAAAGGATCGACTACTTGCGCAAAACATTCATTGTGTCCTACATCAAAGTGATGTTTACTATTTCCAATATTATATATGTAGGAATGTTCATTTAATTTGATAATAGCATTTTTATCATTAATTTAAAGTAAATGTACTTTTTTGTGCAGGA
>JAULKJ010124283.1:0-15147 GCA_032355405.1 Rubia balearica | reverse complement strand
ACCAATATTTACGTCCATCTTATATTTCAGCAAATCCCACCCACGAAAAAACATGGAAATTGAATCATATAAACATGTTAACTACTAGTAAAATATAAAATCGATTTCAAGCGATTTCTTTTTCAATCGTGTTGCAATAATAATAATAACAAAGTAGGATGTAAACGCTCACCAAACTAATTATCTAGTTTGAAATTTATTTGTTTCTTGCTATTTGACGTCAGCGTCAATGAACCTCGTGGTGCTAAATCATGGATGAGAGAAAATTGGAATTCGTTGGAGCGTGTGATTCAAACATCAGCGCTCATTTATTTTCTTTGAGAAATATTTTTTGACTTATCGATTTGATCAAACGAAATTAAATGAGGTGTTTGACGACCCATTTTTTAATTATTGATCGTAATCACCATATAATATAAATTATTTGCTTTCTAATGGTGCTGTCAATCGGGGATATTAATCATAACTTATACTAATATTATAATATGTTTCTGATTTTAATTCTTTACATTATAATCAATCATAATTTGTTAAAATTTATAACTTCTTAAGATATAATTAAAATCATAAACATCTCATTGTAAAATTTAAAGAAACGAATAATATGAAATAAAAAATGATTTTTATATACATTCACAGAGTACTCATGATAGAAATGTGTATATATATTATTTATTAATTTATTTATACATGAAAAAGTTTTCTTTTAGATCGACTAACTGTTAAATGGGGAAATTTTATAATTAGTGAGACTAATAGGGTCGTTTGATGTTTACTTTTATTTATTGCAATGAGATACATATAATCATGATAGCCTTTTAAATGAATATCAACATATAAATAATTATTTTTAAATAATTTGAATTAAATATTATAAAAATAATCAAATTTTATTGCATTCGATATTTAATGATTTCTAACTATCTCACATATTTTTTCTTAGATGACTACATTTTAAAGTTTTAAATAAAATTATTTGTTTTCCAATTTAAATGTAAGACATGTACAAAAACTTAATTCTAATATTTTAATCAATAATATCGCTCAACGCGCGTTGGTTCTCCGCTAGTTTTTTTTAATGGAAAAGGTTATATTAAGTTGGTTTTGACTTCTTATTTTAATTAAACAAATTAAAATGGGAGTTTACCAATATGTTTTTTTTATGATTGAAAAATCAAGTTTTTAGCCAAAAAATGTAACCAAGAAGCATTTTTTCCCGGTTATGTTCTTAATTAGTTTCAGTAATTATATTTGCATTAAAAAATCGGCAATAATAATCATTTACCAACTAACATAAATAAATAGTTAATCAAACCAAATAAATAAAATCGCCAATAGCTAATAGTTAACCACAGTTTGTAATACATAATTCTTTTGAAAAAGATACATTCACGGTGATAAGAATATGCCCAACAAGTACGATAGTTGAAATCTAGATCTAATCTAAATAACAAATGATAGGATAATTAAACTATATGTATCAGGAAAACTAATTATCCGGGTGTGTTTGGCAGATATGTGCTTATAACCAAAGTTGACTTATTGATTTTGGCTTATTTAGAAAGCCAGTTATAAAAAATGTGTTTAACTTACAAGCAAAACACTTATAAATTCTCTCAAACACACCATACATATGGAGATCATAAAAATTGTAATATTATCCTTGAAAATACTATATGTTATAAATGAAAGTCACAAACCGCTTGACGAGAAGGAAAAACACATCTCATGCATCAATCCACCATATTACTCAAGGATCTGCAACATCTGCAGCACCACAAATGGATAAACCATCGATAAAGTCAGCAAACTTCATGAATATATATCATCTAGATATAACTAAAAATATTGCTCCATCTTCTTAGTAATAATACTCCACGGGTATTAAGGAAAATGATAATCGTCACACTTATTACAAAGAGAAAACTTCACACTTATAGAGTCAAAACAACTCCCCTTAAGTGGAGGAAAAAGGGAGAAAATGATTTTAAACGATGGAAGCTGAAAGTTTTCGAATAGGTAAAAAAGATAAGGAGAAAAAAAAAATGTAATTTCCAGACATAGACCTTTAAAGGTACAAATATTAGGTATATATGGTAAATGATTATGTGTGTCTATATATGTAGCAGGAGTACAGAATAAGAAAGAACCTAGTCGATTGGACCAAATCCAACCAGGGGTGTAATCGTCTTAATATAATTTATGCTGAAACTAATGATTAAGTAAGATTTTAAAAATTACAAAAGATACCCTATATTATCTTACATCTTTAGACTATTGTATTTAGACTTTTCATCTCACTATAGGATTTGGTAAGATCGTTTCACCCAAATCTTTCCAGTTATAAAATAGGCGTATACAATTTGAAAATATATGCTCAACAGAGAAATGACATGTCACAACAAAATGTTTTCATTAAATGTGTGAAATGAATACAGAAAATTGAATTAAAAATAATATAAATAGAATGAGTGGGTAAGAAAAATTACCACTCTTTAAAAATTGTTCGAATTAAACAGGCAAAGTGACATCTTTTTAGAAAGAGCAAATGACCTTTTAAAAACAGCAAATGACTTCTGTGGCATTCGAACGGTTTGACGTGATGGAAGAATCACAATTCACCAGTTTTGTAAGTTCAAGGGGTAAAAGTATGGGGGGAAGTTGAGGATCAAAGAGGAACGATAACGATAGTTTGGTAACCATAAAAGTCAAAACGACCTGCTTTTTCATGATAAATAAATTGTCTTGAAGCGTAGTTTATGGACCGTTTTCTAGAAAAGCTTCCAGTCTTAAAATTTGAACGAATATTTCCTTTCTTTGTTATTGAGCGTGTGTTGACTTTTGGCATTTCGTATGTAAGAAATAATCAACAGCAAAGCCACTGTGTTCACATTCTAACCACTTTATATATTGATTTATTTTGCCCGTAACCCAGATCTACACACCGTATCTTTTTCTTCCTTTTTGTTTGGAAACTTAAGTTCGTTTGACCGGAAAGTTCATTGACGGACAAAACGCCATGGCCGGAGCACTCACAGAAGAACAAGTTGCTGAGTTTCGTGAAGCATTTGGAATGATTGACAAAGATTCAGATGGTATGTACAGATTTTTTAGGTCACATGTGGTAGTTTTCTTATTATTCTCCCTTCGATTTCTGCTCTATATTTCTTTTTTATATGATCGTCAATACCGTGCAATGGTTTATATTCGATTCGATTTGTTGTGATCATAAGTGTAAGTTTACACCAAGCAAACTTTTCCGTCTTAAGAAAAAGTGGAAGTAAACTGACACACTGGAGTCATTCGAATATAACATGTATCCTAGTTGTTGTATCGAGCAGGGCAGAGGCGCCGAGCTGCAAATTACAGAAAATATACAGGGTAAAAATTTGAAAAAAAAATCACCAACCCCTATGATATAGGAAAATATTAAAAAATATTTTTCAGCTCCCACCACATTTTTATCCTGCCTCTTCCCCTGGTATCTAGAGTAATCAATTGGCAACATGTAGAATATATCTATGGGTGAATGTTTGGCATGATTAGCCCTATCTTTTGTTTGTGTATCTCGAACTACACTGTTCATCATATTGCACGTAATGCTGACATCTCGCAGCACAACTACAAGTGGGATAACGGTTGGATTCTAAGACATTTGGAACTTTATACAGTTATACTATGTGGTTTGCTCGCATTCAATGTCACTTTTATTGTGTTGCTGTAACGCATTCTAAGCTCCATGAAAAATAGGATACATCTAAATGTCTCAATAATAGTTTTGGACATATTTTAGTCAACCAGTGCAACATAACAGTGCTATCATAGCCCCTAAATCCACTATTTTGTACATGTTTTATTTTTAAAATGATGCTATGTATAAAAGGTTAGCATCGATGAAATATACCAGTGGTATGATCGGATAACCAGTGCAGTATGATGCTACATAACTGATGCCTACACGTACCATTCTCCATCCAATTACCTTATTTGAATGAAAATGACGCGTGTAGGTGTTATAAGCATGGAAGAACTCGCTTCAATGATGCATTCGCTACATGAACGTCCAACCAAAGAAGAGATCCAAGAGATGATAAACGAAGTCGATGGCAATGGAGATGGAAGGATTGAGTTCCATGATTTTCTGGCTATCATGGCAAATAAACTGAAGGTATACATGACTCTTAATTGAGAAAAACTAGTCAACAAGGTGATTTTGTCAACGTCAACCTCAGCTACATAGAGATTTGACTTTGGAGCCTTGGTAAAAATGATTAAACTAATGATATTGCAGGAGAACGTGACAGAGGAGCTAAAGGAAGCTTTCAAAGTATTTGACAGGGATCAAGATGGTTACATTTCTCCAACCGAGGTCAGTTTTAAAAAAAGTCGATGGGCTGGTTTGACAAACGAGGTTTTGACAATTCATTTGTGTGGTCGAATACTACGTCCGTTTCATTGAATGTGGCACCCTATAATAGAATATTAGATAAATTAGAATCAGGTTAAGAAAAGAATACCATTTCTTAACATGATTCTAATTTATCTAATATTCTATTACCCTAGGTTTAGGTGTTTATATTTAGATCGATGAAATGAGCGGATGGAAATGAATTTAGAAAGGGAAGAGTAGAATGAGTGGGTGAAATTGAAAAAATCTTGTCATAAAATAAAAGTGTGCCGAATTCACAAAAACAATATAAAAAAATAAAGTGTGTCACATCCAATGAAACAGAGGGAGTATTGATTTATTGGATGTGTTTAGCTAGTTAATTAGTCAATTTTTACAAACATGATTGACAAATTATAGGGCATATAAGTACAAAAATGTTATTGTCAAATAGTAAACAAGAATGTTAGAATTCAATTCAAACTTTTGATCTTATTACTCCTCCTTCACATTATGCTTTATAAAATTTAGTTGATCTATAACGAGTTATAACTCTCTCACTCTTACTATTACTTGAAAACGGTATGGCGAAACACTTTAGATTAAGAGTTTTAAATCTGAGCTATTTAGGAAATAAATAAAGAAAAAATCACTCTCTTACTGTTCCAATACGGTTAGCTAGAATTTTAGCTAATGGATAACATCCACTTTAAATTAACTTTTTTCATACTTTATTTTTAAAAATATTAAATATATTGAAATGTATGCATTATTCTTAAAATCGTATAAGTGGAGCTGATAATACTTTTAGAGGGAAAAATAATTATTGTATATTGAACAAAAAACAATTATTTAATATATCATTTATGTATTGAACACAAAACATACACTACTCCCTCCGTCCCTCTACTAGTGTCTCACATCTCCATTTTCACTATTCATTGATGATTGGTAATCTTAATATTTTAAAATATACATAATAAAAAATTATAAAAAAATAGATATTCGAAAACTATGTATTACGATGTATGTAGAATATCTCACACAATAATTTCCACATTTATATATCTCTGCAAATATTTACAATTCAAACAATATTACTCCAATTCAAGCTGCACAAAATCTGTTTCACGTTCATCAAGAAACTTGTCTAATCATTAATATGTTTAAATACGTATAATAACAACAAACAAAATGTTACTTTTGAGAAACTACTTGTTATGACGAATTCAACAATATCACATAAGATAATATTATTGCTTATATATCTACTCAAATATGCGGTCAAAGTTTGATAGAGAATAGTGTCAAATAGTAAGTGTGCAGGTTGAATTGGGACAGAGGGAGTAGTTCTTTAGGCTAGAGTAAGCTATATTTTTGTTCTTCTTTGAACTATCATAACTCATTATTGGCATGATTTGGTTGGTTAAGGACATCTTAGTTTGGGATATGAGGGTTCTTGTTAAATCTTGTGCTTTGGATTAGGGTAGCCCTAGGAATAAAGTGTTGGGTGTTCTTTGGGAAATATTTGCTTCTATACCGTCAAATATTTTCTTGTTCTTATTATTTACTCGAGGACGAGTAAATGTTTAAGTGTGGGGAATTCGATGAGACGGAAAATGGATATTAGAGCATTTAGCACTTTTTTCTATGCTTATGTTGATAGTTGAACAGGATTAAAGGAGGTGTTTTGCATGGTAGAGAGTTGAAACCATCTTGTGTAATCTAAACTAACTTCTCTATTTTGTAATTGTCTAGATGTGTATTTGTGAATTTAGATGGAAGATCTTTGTTGGAGAATCCCATTCACAAGGATGGAAATAGATAGAAGGCCAATTGCGATATTGTTAGAAGAATGAATGTAATTGAACCCAATGTTAGAAAATTGAAGGAAGTGGAAGAAGAAAGAAGGCAAACGGAGTAAAAACTTTACGTTTAATGGGAGGTCATTGTCGTACCTCTCAAAGATGTAATTTTTAAGCCCTTTTGCTTACTAACTACAATTAAATAGCTAGTGGCAAGTCGAGATCGTCCACAGAGACAGGAGATATTCTCAAGTGTTTGCTCATAAAATGGTAAATATTTCACTAGTTATATATAGATATACATATATATAAAAGCACATAAATAGGGGGGGGGGTTTGGTTTGGTTTTTCTAAGTTAACAATTTAAAGAAAATTTCACTAACAAAGCATACAATAACTAAAACGAGATTAAGTACGAATTACAGAGTCTTGGGGGTAATTGACTTATACTTCCAAGCATCATTGACATATAACCTATTCAACAACTTTACTACTTGTTGTGAAGATAAATCTTCCATTTCTCTTTGATAGTAGTTTACTAGAGTGAATTCAACATATCTAGCTAAAACTCACTAATGACCCCTTTAGTCGTTCAACGCCAAAACGTATCCCATTAATGACATTAAGCTCAGGGAACCAACAAGCTTGGTAACACTTATGGACACTACACCGTGTCTAAGCATTGAACTAATTCATGCATTTACCCGAGATTAGCCAAGAACGTTCAACGCTCATTAACCTCTCTCATTAGCTAAGAAACTAGGGTTTTTTGCAGAAATAATCAGGAAGAAGAGAAAAAGTGATGAGTATTTATAGTACAAAAATTCCAAAAAGTAAGTCTGGGCAGGTGCTACCCTCAAGTGACTTATCTCTTTGGTCTTCATGTAGTCTTCTCTTCTTCTTTTCTCCAGGTCTTCAAAATTCTTCATAGTCTTCAAAATGGAGTCTACAAGGTCTTCAAAGTTCAACAAGTACCTTGTCTCACGGAATTCTTATTACAAGTGACAAAAGTGATAAAGTCTCTCTCAACTCTAATAATAGAACTCAAGGTAAAATATATTATCCAAAGCATGAAAGTCTACCAAAATTAGTACAAAAGATCCCAAAATAGCTATATAAATGGACGCACCAAATATCCCCACACTTGAACCTTACTCGTCATCGAGTAAGAAAAGATCCAAGCATAAGAACAATCTCGCATGTCCCTATCCTAATCCTAATATTCCCCAAAAGAAAAATCTCATAAAACTCTCAACATTATAATTCCCCAAAAGTGTATATCACACAACCCTTTTTCCTAATTCTACTTATATATACTATCAATTCCTTAAGCCTTAGAAGCATTTGTAATCCCGAATTGATATTACCCAAAAGTCTATGGTATCAAGTGAAGCTAAAAACCAAATATCAAATATTCAACATAAGATTTACTTTATACCAACAACACATATACCCAAAAACAAACGAAGCATACCAAAAATCAAGAATTTCATACCTTGCTTCGTTTTCCTGCTAACTTACCCAATCCCAAGAAGAGTCATGATTTTATGTTACCCAATCAACCAATTTTTCAACCGCAACCTTATGACGTCAACACCGGAAAATGAGTAGATCGTAACAAAATTTCATTTTCTTTTCTCTTTTTCTCTCATTTTTCCAAGGAGCCCTTTCGGGGTTCCATCCTAGCCATACATCATGTTTCTTAGGCTCACATCTCACCCACTTATTTTTTCATACCTTTTCGGGTTTTTGACCTATCCGGGCCCCCAGTGTTGCCTAAATTACCCTCTCGGTTTTTCAATTTAGTTGGTTCATTTTTATTCTTCTTTTTTTTTTAAAAATTCCAAGAGTAATGGATTTAAACCATAAACAAAGGAAAAATATCATGAAGGAAATCTAAAATATCCAACATCCAAAAGATAACGTCCTAAACAGCAATCATCCAAAAATAAGAAAAACTAACATCCACAGGTAAAACAAATCCAAATCCTAGTGATACAAAAAACAGAAATGTGCCCCTCCCCACACTAGAACCCTACATTGCCCTCAATGTAGGTAGAAATACAGAACATATCAAAGGAAGGGGTATGTATAAGAGAGTATCTCACTATCTCTGATGGGAGTAATAACCAATATCACCGTACCTCTGCTGGTACTCGGCCATCCATGCCTCATTGCACATGCATCGCTCCATGTGTCTCGCTGCTCTGGGATCCTGTCCCATGGGGCCTCCATCCCGTGCTCGCATATCCCACATCGCGGATGCGAGCCGGTCGATCTCCTCATTCATGTATAGGAGCTGTCGCGATATGTACGAACTGCATTCATACATTATACTATGCACGCAGGAAATCGATGCTGCTGGATGCTGCTGAGTGTGATCGTGACTGCCCTACATCAGGTCCTGCATAATCGGAGACTGGGGCTGATGGAGGTGCGGAGATGGATGTGGTGACTAATGGTGCATCGGGTCCTGCTGTGGTGGGTCCATGGTAAAGGGAATAAATCCCTCATCAGAATCAATGGGAAGGTTCCGAAGCTCCCGCTCGAAACCCCTGCTGCAATCCCGATCTGGCTCAATTGCCAAATCTTCCACCGGTGTGTTCCACTCTAGCTTTGTACGCTGGGGCTGTGGGAACTTCATGAAAGGGAAGCTCCCAGCCCCATACAACCACTGGAATAACCGGAATCCGAGGTGGCTTGATTAAATGGAACTTAACCGTCCTGGTCAACATGATGAGGTAGGAGGATCCTCAACCAACCCTCGTTAAACCGTCCTGCAACTTAATGCCTAAGTGGTCTGCAAGGAATGTAATCATACCTCCCGCAGAGATCTCACCCTTTTCCTTCCTGAATGTCTCTAGAATGAGCTCGACCCATAGATCTGCCCACCGGCCGAATCCCGTGCCCTCGCTGGTCAACTCCCATAAGAACTGGATCTCATCATTGGGGACGTTTGTCGCCTCAGTGAGACAAAAGAGAGTAGAGGAGAGGAGACATTGAACATACTGCAGTACTAGATGAATAATAGTGTTTTTCTTGTCCCGGATATTCCTGGCCTTCATCACGGTAGCGTACTTACCTATCTGGGTTGAACCTGATATCTGCGGTGTTTCACCCAAACGTTGCCTCAATGTTTGAAAGAGTCATCTCATAGGAGCGGTCATTAGTGTGGAAACGAATGAACCGCTTGCAGGGTATCCCTTTCACCTCTATGTATATCTTGACACTGTCAAGAAACTACACTGTGTATCGTGGATAGGTGGGCACTCCTCTAGACAAGAACACCCTAGACCCCCTTTGTGAAGGAGGCATATGATAGGCTTCCTAAGCTGCAGAGCCTCTAAAGCTACTTCATTAGCGAAGCTGGTCTCCTGAATCTTTCGGGTGGATATGGCATCCCACCTCTGAGCATATACGCTGGTGATCCGATGCAATCCCATAAAACGGTCTGGGACCAGTCGCGGTGCAGGCTCAGGTACCGGAGGAGGAGGTGGGAGTGATGCAGACGGACCTGCTCTAGTTCTCTTCTTCGGTGCCATGTCTATTTAATATAGCAAACATATGAGAGGCACAAGGAAATAAGAAAATCAATAATCACTTGGATGTTATAACAAAATATAATATTTACACTAAATAATTTGCAACTTATAGCAATATGCAAAATGCATGTAAATTCATGTGCATATGATAGGCCTAAACATACTACTAACTATACTATGCCATTATAAGAAATCTATCTACCCTAAGCCAAACTAGGCTAAAGTCAAAATGTGGCCTAAATAAACTAACCTAAATCCAATTTACAACTAGAATGACAGCCAACATTTCAGTCATTATCAAACCAATAGAAAATTTACATCCTAAAGGCTAAGCCAAAATTGCTGACAAAATCACAGCACAATTCACAGCTAAAATCAGGGTAATTTACCACAGCCACAGTCAAAATGACAGTCCAAAAATACCGATTCATATTTATATCAACAGCCCAAAATTATAACTAAAATCACAGCAAAAAATTCCACACTAATATTCACATCATCCATATCAATCCAATTAATCTATTTACAAACACCAATTCACCAATATCAAATTCACATTAATCATAACACTTTAAAATTCTTCAAAATCTCCTAAATCATCACAAGTCATGAATTGAAAGCGATAAAGAAATTAAAGAGTATGCAATTGAAGAATGTTACCAAATTGAAGCTAACAATGGTGAATTGAACAAACCCACAAAAAATTGAAGAAAAAATTGAAAACCCCCAAAATCTAGGGTTTTGTGTTCTTGGATGGATTTGTGCTCTTTGGGACCAAAATATGTGATGAATAGGGATGGGTAGTGTAAGGGCGGTGGTTTTATGGTGAATCCAGCGGAGAGGGGTGGCGGAAAGTGGCGGAAATAGTGGAAAGGGAGAAATTCGGCAGCGGCTAGGGTAAAAATGGGTAGAATAGTAGATTTACCAATTTATTTTCCTTTTATAGTAGCCGCATCACGAGCGCGACAGGTTCGCCGTGAGTAGAAACACTTGGCCAATCCGTCGCGCTCGCGATGGATTCTGTCACGACTCGCGACAGAGCGTCACGACTAGCGAATGTTGAGCTCTGGAAGTTGAAAATTGAAATTTTTTACCTGATTTGCATCGTGCTCATGATGGGGCTGTCGTGACTCACGTCGTTCTATCGCAACTTGCTACGCCTCCATCGCTCTCGCGAATGTTTGACCTGGAAGTTGCAAACTTGCTCTGTCTGTCGCGACTAAGCCATCGTGCTAGCGATAGATAGGGAATTCCCCTTTAAAATTCTTTCCAAACTTACTAACTTCCAAACCTACTCCTCTTTCTCATTTCATGTAAAATCACATCAAAACACCACCGTAACAAGAACAAAGAAAAATCATGAAAAAAATAATGACAAAATCTGAAATTAAACCAAATATCACTGGAAAATCATGAATGATTCTTCGGATAATCAAAACCAAGTTTATTTAACGTTGTCGGCATGACTTACTTCCCTCCTTCGAGTTTATTCACAGACCAGATCAAGAACGTCTCCCTTTCGCCTATCAGGCTCAAAACAAGGGGGATCCACATTTTTCCCAATCAAAACTTTTTACACATAGCTCAGTGCTTCCTCATAACCTCTCAATATGTGCATAAGGTTACCCACTTGGTCCATGGAGATTTCAACTGAAAGAGCAATTGGGGGTTTGTCCCCTTTCACAAAAGATGAACATTTAAGCACATTCGGTGGTGGTTTGCACTCTTCCACCAAATTTTTATCAAGAGAAGTAGGGAAACTTATCTGATTCGGTCTTACCTCAGACACCAAGAGGTTTCAGGGAATTACTTCCCCATGAGAATGTTCACTATTGTTGTTTTCCTTCTGGTTAGTACTAACAACATTTGCAATTACAATACTATTCATGGAAACAATTATGGAACTATCATTGGACTCAGAAACATCTTGCTTTTCATAATCAATCACGTTAAGAGCTTGGAAAGAATGGTATCTTGTAGGATTGGTAATAGCATTGTTTGTGTTAAATTCCATTTTTTACCCATTGCATTCCATGGTTAACGTTCCCCTATGCACATCAATTATTGTTCTGGAGGTTTTCAAAAATGGTCTTCCTAACAAAATAGGTACTGCATACTTATTATTCTCCATATCAAGGACATAAAAATCAGTGGGGAGTATCAAAGAATCCACTTTCACCAACACATCCTTCACAGTAACTTTTGGGTACGTGCTAAAGTGATCAGCTAGTTGGATGACAATCCTGGTTTTGTGCAAAGTACCTAAGTCTAGACATTCATACAAAGAGCATGGTATCACATTAATATAAGCACACAAGTCTAGCATGACATTATTACCACATTTCCCTCCTATCTCACAAGGAATTGTGAACATTCCCGGATCATCGTACTTAGGAGGTAATTTATCATCACAAAGGGTTAAGACATCCTCATTTTTTTCACTCTTCTTTTTAGTTTGCAATTTTTTCTTCCTATTGGTTGCACAAAATTATTTAATGAATTTACCATAATTAGGAATATGCTTCATAGAGTTTATGAGTGGAAAGTTTACCTTATATCTACGAGAGTAGACGTCCTTGGTAGCCTCCTAGGTTCTTCCTTTCTCTAAGGCTTTCGAAAATGGTTGTTCCGGCTCATAGACGCGGAACTCCGTCCCTTTTGACTTCTGGTTTGGAGGGGATGAGGTTTCGGGATTTGATCACAGCTTTTGCACAAAGCCTTCTTCCTCCTCCTCCTCTTCTTCTTTTTAATTTCTTTTATCTTCGGCTATTTCACCAGGTCTGTTCTCTTCATTTCTTTCTTCTTCTTCAACCAACCTTTCAACCACAACCATGCCGCGGGGCTCTTGCACTTCATTTTCACTCCTCGATGAGATAGAACCCACATTTGGATGATGATTGGTCTCAGGTTTAGAAAGAAGCTTTCCCGAGTCTCTAGCTTCCATCATACTCAAGATTTGAGCCATTTGACTCATTCGTGTCTCTGGGTTCTTGATGCTACAGTCAGTTTTCTCTTGGTGTTTCTCATGCTTGTCGGTACACATTGTCAACTTCCCAATGGCCTGCATGATCTCTTGGTTTGACATCCCCGAACTCTCGCCTTGATTGTGGGGTTTATCACCAAGTCTTGGATATTGCGGTTGAGGTGACCAGTATGGTTGTTGAAGAGGGAGGTAAGGTTGGACATTTTGACCACCTTGTGCATTCCTATAACGAAGGTTTGGATGTACTTGGTTTGCCGTATTGTATGGACGGTTTTGGTAACCCCCACCTCCTTGGTATCCTTGATACCCTTGATTTTGTACCTTAGTTTTGGTACCCTTGACCTCCTTGATAGCCCATGGAACTCATTTCTTCTACGTAGTCATCTTGCAAAGTTGGACAAGAGTCTACAAGATGCGGAGAAGAACAAATCTCTCAAGACTTGACATGTGGTTTTGCCCCGAACTGAGTTATCAATGCCTTGACCATTGAAGTTTTATTTGTCACTTGGTCTTCAAGCTTCCCATGGTTGGAAGATGTATTGGCATTGTGTGGATTTTCCCTCCACAAATCTGCCCTCGAGCTGAAATTTCTCGATTCCTCAGCAAGTTATTCATAAGGTCCACGTCATCCGTAACAGATTTGGTCCCAAGAGAACCATCACATGCTCCCAGTGTAGAAGACCAGTGTAGAAGTATTATACTAGGTCTCCATCCGAATAGCCATGGTAGGGATAACTTGCTAGAAGTTTCTTGAACCACTCCCAATAGTCGTTAAAAGACTCCCCATGCCATTAGATGATATATACTGATGTCCTTCTTTAAAATGGTGAACTTTGAGGCCGGGAATTAATTGGAGAGAAATTTCATCTTCAACTAGAGCCAAGAAGTGATACTCCCAGGTGGAAGATAGTGTAGCCAATCCCTTATAGCATCTCAAAGTGAGAATGGAAATGCCTTCAGCATATACAGATCCTCATTGAACCTATCGGGAAGCATCACACTACACACCATGTAGAAATCGAGAAGATACTTGTTGGGATCTTCCCGTTGCCTACTAAGGAATGATGGTAGCAAGTGAATCAACCCGGACTTCAACTCAAAATGGCCGTGAGCTCCAACCGCCGAATATGTGATACACATAGGTTGGTGCTCAAGATTGGGAGCCATCACCTCCCGCATCGGTACTTGTATCACTAGGACTTCTCTCCCTTGTTAGGGAGGAGGTTGAGGTCCTCCTCCGGGAAATTCACCTTCTTGCTCCTCGTGTTGATCCATAGAGGTTGAAGATGTGGAAAAATGGTCACTAGGAGAATTGATATACACATTTTCCAATGAAATTCTCCTAGCCTTTCTAATGTTCAACTCCAACTCGAGGTCGTAGTGTAGGGGTTCTTGTGATGAGGATCGTGTACGAACCATACACCAAGAACTCAAAAATACGTCCTCGAGCCAAACAAAGATCAAATAAAAACTAAACAAAAACAAGCTAACAAATATTCACAACTAGTACATATCCAAACATAAAATGCTCAAACACTTAACAATATACACTATGTCCCTGGCAGGGGTGCCAAAATTTGGGAGGTCGTCGCCGTACCTCTCAAAGATACTATTTTAAAGCCCTTTTGCTTACTAACTACAATTAAGTAGCTAATGGTAAGTCGGGATCATCCACAGACATGGGGGATATTCTCAAGTGTTTGCTCATAAAATGGTAATTACTATGCTAGATATATATACACACACATATATATATAAAAGCACATAAATGGGGTTTTTTTGGTTTGATTTTTTCTAGGTTAACAATTTAAAGACAAGTTAAACTAACAAAACATACAATAGCTAAAACGGGATTAAGTACGAATTACAGAGTCTTGGGGGCAATTGACTTACACTTCCAAGCCTTCTATATATCATTGACATACAATCTATTTAACACCTTTACTACTTGTAGTGAAGATAAATCTTTCATTCCTCTTTGATTGTAGTTTAGTCGATTGAATTCAACATCTTTAGCTAAACCTCACTAATGACCCCTTTGGTCGTTCAACGCATAAAGGTATCCCATTAATGATATTAAGCTCAAAGAATCAACAAGCTTGGTAATACTTATAAACACTACACTGTGTCTAAGCATTGAAATAATTCATGCATTTACATGAGATTGGCCAAGAACGTTCAACGTTCATTAACGTCTCTCAATTGCTACACAAATAACCATGATGAAGAATTTGACATCACCACATTTACCTAGCATTCATCAAATCACAAACAATATTAGAAGCCCTAAATCATGCTCTTGGATTTCATATCAAAGAGGGGAGAATTTGCTAATTTCTCTAAACCTTAACATATAATCATACAAGCATTTCATATACTCAAACTTCCAATATCATAAATGAATTCAACAACCCATTTCAAGAACAATAA
>JAULKJ010124073.1:0-15151 GCA_032355405.1 Rubia balearica | reverse complement strand
ACTTTTTATTGTTTGAAAGAGGTCCAAGTCGAATGGTATGCTTAGGGGTTTCAAAAGATCTGCTTCTACCCATATCTTAATGGCTGAAGGCTTAGTCAAAGCAAGTGTAGCAGCATCCATCTTAAGGAAGGTACCAATGTTATTTCCAATGGATTGAATGGAGGATATGTTGTAGTAATAGAGAGGTTCGAATATAAAGATAAAAAAACGTAAATATATCAAATCATATTTAGGGAAAATCAGGTAACATAGAAACTTTTTCTTCAAGAAAGAGGAGGATCAAGGGCACTGCCCATCTTCTGTTATATCGTACAGAAGGTCCCTTAGCACTACTTATGCTCAGGCTACAAAACAATATCCTTGAGAGCCCAATTACATGAAGGTACGTGGCCAAAATAAAATAAGGAAATCAAAAATAGTAAGCGGAACGCTACCGTATTAGCCATCTTCTTCAACTTCATGTTCCATTTTCAGTTTGGAGCTTAAAGATTCATTAATGGCGGATGATGAACTAAAATGTGTTTTCACCCCCCCTCCCCAATTTGGACTGGAGTGATACGACGAAAGTTCAGATTGACCAAATTGAGAAAGAAGACTGGAGCTGAAAGAAGATTGGTGAATATATCGGCCAATTGTAAATGAGAAGGAACCTTGGTGGGAAATAGAAAACCCTCCAGATAGTATTCACGAACAAGATGGGAATTGATTTCAAGGTGTTTGGTGCGCTAGTGGAATATTGGATTGGCAGAGATGTAAACTGCTGCCTGATTGTCACAATATATAGGCAAGGGAAAATGAAGGGGAATCTGAAGATCAGAGGCCAGAAAACTGATCCACTTCAATTCCCTAGCAGTGACAGACATGCTGCAGTACTCATATTCGGCAGAAGAAATTGAGATTGTGGATTATTTCTTCGACCGCCAAGAGATGAGGGGTGAGCTCAGTAGAATGGAGAAGCCTCAAACTGAGCATCAAGAGTCAGTGCATTTGCTCTAGTCGGCATCACAGTAAGCCATGATAGTGGGTTTTGGATCAGCTGGGTATAGAAAACCATGTGATAGACATGACTTCAAATACTGGATAAACTGAGAAAGCTGATGAATGGAATAAGTAAGATCCAATCTGGTGAAATTGACACATAACAATCGCCCTATAAACCTTCGAAAAATACCAAGAACAGAAAGAAAGGGTGATATGGAGTCATCTCTCTAAGTGATGGACAGAGGTGTGGCAGCTGGTGGGGACTGAGTGAGACCACAATCCTGGATAATGTCAAGAACATATTTGTTCTGAGTAATACACACACCATCAGAGGGTCGTGCCAATTCAATCCCAAGGAAAAATCTGGCTTCATGAAGATCCTTGATGGTGAATGGAGTGTGAAGAGAGGATTTAACCTGAGCAATGTCGGATAGTGAGTCCCCAACCAGTAAGACATCATCCACACAGACTAACAAGGCTACAAAGGACTAAGATTTATTTCTGTAGAAAAGCCAGTAAACATGTGGAGATTGTAAGAAACCAAGAGACATGAGATGATCAGTGAATCATTTGTTCCATTTCTGAGAGGCTTGTTTAAGCCCATACATACTCCTTTTCAACTTGCAAAATTGACCAGGGGTAGGCAAAGCATAGCCGGGATGAGGACTCAGGAAAATTGTTTCATCAAGGTTACCGTGAAGGAATGCATTTGTTATATAAATTTGAAGAATGTACCAAGAGCAAGAAGCAGCAAGAGCGAGTAATAATATGATGGTTCCATCTTAGCAACCAAAGAAAAAAAATCTCTAAGTAATCGACACCTTCAAGTTGGTTATAGCCCTTAGCTACTAGTCTAGCTTTGCATCGAGCCACAGAGCCAGCCAGATGAAATTGCACCTTGTATACCCATTTGGAGCCCACTGCTTTCTTACCTACGGGTAAAGGGACAAGATCCTAAGTGCCATTTTCTTCTAAGGCAAGAATCTCTTCTTACATTGCTTGTACCCACTCAGGGTGTTTACTAGCCTTAGAAAAGGAATGTAGTTCAAGAACAAAGGAAATGGTACCAAGAAAGTGAGTATAAGTGGGAGTAAATATCGGGGGAGAGGTCAAATCAGTAGTAGAAGAGAGGAAAAAATATTTCGTCCAAACAGGTAGTTTAGAACTCTAGCTGGCAACACAGATTGAATATACGAAGTAGTGAGTGAAAGAGAAGGATGAGAATAGTAATGTATGGGTGTTTAAATAGGATCAAGAGACTTAGAAGTGGCAGGAATACAGGGTTGAGCCGGAGCAATAACAGATGGGGATGAAGAATTGATGATTGGATAAGAAACGATATTATCTGAACTGGTATAAAGAGATGAGCTTGGCTTAGTATGATCTGAGGATGCAACAAAAATTGTGGGAGATAATGAGCAGGAAAGAATGGATGGATCTTGATATGGGAATTTATCTTCAAAGAAGACTACATCTCGAGATATGAAAATTCTTTTATTTGTGAGATCAAATAATTTGTAGGCTTTCTGACTGGGTGGATAGCCAAGAAAGATGCATGGAAAGGCCTTGGGGCTGGATTTTTCCTTTTATGGTGAAGTATTGGTCGCGAAAGTTAAGCAACCAAATACTCTAAGGAATTGAGAGTTAGGAGGCTTTTGGAAAAGACACTGATAAGGATACTTTCAATGTAGAGCTGAGTAGGGTGTTCTATTGATTAGATAAGTGGTAGTAAGAACTGCATCGCCCCAGAAGGATTTTGGCAATTGAGAATGGAACAAGAGAGCTCGTGCAACCTGCAAAAGATGTTTGAATTTTCGTTCCACAACACCGTTTCCCTGAGGAGAGTATGAGCAAGATTTCTGATGAATTATGCCAAGTTCCGAAAACAATTGAAAACATGCCAAGTTAAGAAACTTTGTTCCACCGTCAGATCTTAGAATTTTAACAGAAGAATCAAACAGTGTCTTAGAAAAAAAAGTTTTGAGTGAAAAATAAATTTGGTCCTTCGTTTTTAGCATGAAAATCCAAGTACTTGTGCTATAGTCTTCCACTATAGTCAGGAAGTATTTTGAACCATTGTGGCTGACCAATCTGTAAGGTCCCCACAAATCAACATGTATGAGCTCAAATAAGACAGAAAATTTGAACGCTGAGCAACATGCTCTTTTGGAATAAAAGAAAAAGAACTAGATTGCAAGTTTTTATTGATGAAGCTGGGATTGAAAGATCTCTTGCATAGCAGATATAGACCATTTGTTTCTGCTGCAACTGCTAGAACTTGTTTAGTCATGTGGTCCTGCAGTATGCAGCAAGAAGCAGGAAAAGTAATGTCAATGTTGGAGACTCTTGAAAGCTTATGGATGGAGATTAGATTGCATTTAAAATCATGTATACCGAGAGTGTTCAAGTGAGTGAGGTTGGGATGAAGAACTATTGAACCTATGAATTGAACCAATTTGGTGGAATGATCAGGCATATATACCGGAGTGATTGTGGTTACAGGAGTAGGATTTGAGAAATATTTGGCTGAAAAACACATGTGGCTTGTGGCACCATTATCCAATATCCAAGAATCACAATCCAATAAGTAGTCATTACCATAAGAATGGGTGAAAGTAATACCTGCAAAGTCATGGTAATTGGCAAAGCAGGTTGATTCAGGTGCCGATGTCGAGCTGTTTCCATACACCCTTGCTCTTCCCTTAATCAATATTTCCATTTAAAACTGAAGGTTTGCCACTATCTTTTGCTGGTTTGGTTCCGGAACATCAAGTGGAGAATTCTGCTGCACATTGTGAGTCACTTATGTTCTCAAAATTTTGTTTCTAACGGTTTGATCTCTTCTACGTTCCCACCAATTTGGATAGTCATGAAGTTTAAAACAAGTGTCCTTCAGATGTCCAAGTGCTCTACAGTAGTCACATTTCAGGTCTGGGCTCTTAACCTGCATTTTAGCAACACCATCTCTACCAGGAGTAGCTGGACTATCATAGGTCTCTCACTGATAAGGAAGAGTTCCTCTCACGAGTTTAAAAATTTTCAGAGCCAAGTCTGAGTTCCTCTGCACACCCTGGTGTTCATCATGCAAACTATTATTCTTTTCAACTTTGAAAATCATGGAATAAGCTCTAGACACAAAGGGCAATGGATCCATAACAAGTATTTGATTACACACAGAAGCATACTCAGAGTTAAGGCTAATTACAAACTGATGTAGCTTGTCTTCTTAATCTTGTTCTATAATTGACTCTACCACCTCGCAGCCACAACATTCACAAATCTTTCTAGGCCTAAAACATGCATATTCATCCCACAATCCTTTCAATTCAGTAAAGTATGTAGTAAGCGAGTTACTTCCTTGCTTAATATTAACTAAATATGTCTTCAACTGATTCAACATGGGACCATTACTCCCACCAAACTTGTCCTTCAAATCATTCCACTAGCTAAGAGCATTTGTAGAAAATATAAAACCCCTAGCTATTTTATTAGACATCAAATTTAGAATCTAAGAAATGAACATAGAGATCACCTTCCTCCACTGATTGAATGATGGATCATCCAGATCTGGGGCTTTCACTTCACCATTGATAAACCCGAGCTTGTCTCTTGTGTCAAGGGCAATCGTCATACTCCTGCTCCAGGTGGTCTGAGCTGAAGTAGTTCCTTCTCTAACAGAAGAAGATAATGCTATGGCTTTAAGTGATGTTCAGAATTCTAGAAAAACAATCAAACAGGAAGATCCTGCTGTGATACCGTGAACACAAATTAAAAAAGGTAAATAGATCAAATCAGATTTAGTGAAAATGAGATAACATAGAAAAATTTTCTTCAATAAATGGGAGAATCAAGGGCACTACCCATCTTCTATTATATCGTATAGAAGCACTACTTATGCTCAGGCTACAAAAAAAAACCTTGAGAGCCCAATTACATGAAGGCATGTGGCCAAAATAAAATAAGGAAAGGAAAGAAAATAACAAATAAAAGGAAAGCAAAACTAGTAAGCGGAATGCTACCGTACTAGCCATCAATGATGCACATGGATGGGAACCGATTGCAGTTTATGGTTGGGGACGGAAACAGGGACGGAAACGGTATGGGGAAGTCCTGGAAACGTCCTCGGAATGCCGGAAACGGCATGGGGAAGTCCTGGAAACATCCTCGGAACGCCGGAAACGGTCAGCCGTTTCCTCCCTTGTTTGACCCAGGACATATTCCTTTTCCTATACAAATTTGTACTCCAAATTCAACGATTCCATTTCCTAAACTGATTTCAACTCCAGAAACCCTCTATTTATACTTACCGAAGCTACAAAATTCTTTTCTATTTGATTTTGAACTTTGCATCTCTATCTCCTTGCGAATTGTGACCGAAATCTCCACCGCCGTCCGATCGGTGAGACTCCGCCTGATTCAGAGTATGGTTTTTTGCTTCCATTATGCTGCTCTGTTTGTTTGCAATTTTCTATGTTTTGTGTGCTCTGTTTGGAAGAGAAGGAATAACATATGCTTTGTTTTGTGTTTGCTGTATCTCACAATTTTAGCAGCTTTATGTGGTTATTATTATGCCTTTTTATCCCCTTTTCAATGTTTATTTTTTTATGTGTAAGTGGGGAAGTTGAAAGAAGGCATTTCTTGAAGAAACTTTCTTCTTTATTGCTTTTGACCAATACGAATTATTGTTATTGACTAGCTTTGTTTAGCTGACCATTTTTCTCTGTTTCGTATTGTTTTTAAGTTCCCAACCTTGCAAAGTAGTGTATCTTCACTTTCGTAGCAGCTTTATAGTTTATACTTGCTTTGCTTTTGACTAGCTTTAACTAGCTTCTCTATTGCTTTTGACTAGCTTTAACTAACTTCTTTATTGCTTTATTGCTTTCGTACTCCACCTTATGTTTTATTACTTTTGCTTTGTTATTGTTTTCGTACTCCACCTGATGTTTATTGTTTTTGCTTTGTTTTTGGTTTTTTAGTAGATTCTTTTGTATAGATATTAGATTCTTTGGTTGTTAAATCATAAATCACCAAAACTTTATTTTTCTTTATTTTTTTTCTTTCTAACATATTGTTTTAATATTATATATGATAAATTATGGAATCACAAAATCAAAGTGGAAGCGTTTCTCCTTCGGTGCCAACGGAAAGTGATTCTAATCCTCCTTTGAGGGATTATGTGACAAAGATAGAAAAAATTGGAAAATCGGGAGGAAGTTGGACATTTCAGTGTAATTTTTGTAATGAAACTCGATCTGGAAGTTATTCTAGGGTGAAGGCACATTTACTTCGATTGGCTGGACATGGAATCTCTTCCTGTAAAAAAGTGACAGCTAAAGATGTGGCTGAATTTCAGAGGTTGGAAGATCAGTTTGAAGGCAAAAAAAGAAAAATTTGGCACCTAAAGACGTTTCTTGGGCATGTGGTTATAGTCAATCCGCAATAGATTTTCCCTCCAAGAAAAGAAGAATAGAGATGTCTCTGATTGCTAAATCACTGGATATTTCTTCTCGTGCTCAATTGGATCAAGAAATTGCAAGAATGTTTTACACTGGGGGGGTTGTCATTTAATTTGGCAAGGAATTTGTAATACTTGAGGTCCTATACTTTTTCTGCTAGCCATAACATAGCTAGATATGTGCCTCCTAGTTATAACAAGTTGCGGACTACATTGTTTCAACAAGAGAAGAGTCATGTTGAGAGGTTAATGCAAACATTGAAAGGAACTTGGAGAGAGAGGGGGTGACAATTGTGAGCAGTGGTTGGAGTGATCTGACGAGGAAGCCACTAATAAATTTCATGGCTACTTCTGGAAAAGGTCCAATGTTTCTTAAAGGTACAAAATTTATTTGGTGAATATAAGGACAAATTTTTCATTGCAAATTGGATGAAGTAAGTGATTCTTGAGGTGGGTCATGAAAATGTGGTGCAGATTATCACGGATAATGCAGCTAATTGTAAAGGGATTGGTGAGATTATTGAGAGCATGTATCGTCACATTTATTGGACACCATGTGTTTGTCCATACACTGAATCTTGCTTTGAAGAATTTTTGTGCTCCAAAAAATACGAGAAGCAAGGAGGATTCTTTGGAATTGTGCAAGTGGATTAATGATGTTTATGAAGATGCTACTATATAGATTAAGAACTTCATTATGAACCACAACATGAGGTTGGCCATTTTTAATAGGTTTTCTACTCTTAAATTGCTTTCAGTTGTTGATACTCGTTTTGACACAATTATTGTGGTGCTTAAGAGGTTTAATGGCTACAAGTAATTCTACAAGTGATGAATGGGCTTCATATAGAGAGGATGATATGCAGAAGGCAAATTTTGTGAAGGATAGACTTGTGAATGATGATTGGTGGGATAAGGTGGATTACATCATTGATTTCACAAGACCTATCTATGATATGATTAGATTTTGTGACACTGATAGACCATGTCTTCACCTGGTGTATGAAATGTGGGACTCAATAATAGAGAAGGTGAAGGCGGAGATTGACAAAAAGGGAAATCCTCCATTTGAAGATGTTGTTATTAAAATCCTTGTCTCTTTGGACTAATAGCTACACTTCTCTTCATTATCTTGCTCATTCATTGAACCCAAGGTATGTATTCTAAAATAGTATCTTTCTATTTGTTTATATTAAATTTATTTTCATATATGTGATTTCTTTTAAACTATTTCGATGAAGGTATTATAGTGAAGAATGGCTTGCTGAGGATAAGAATAGAAAAGTTCCCCCATAGAGATCGTGAAATATCTCAAGAAAGGAACAAGACCTTCCGTAGACTGTTTCCAAATAATGATGAGTTGAATAAAGCTACTGATGAATTCGCAGACTTCTCACTCTTGCAAGGCTCCTTTTGTGATTTGAATTCAATTTCAAAGAGGTACTTATCCGATCTTAAAAATTGGTGGGGTAATTATGGTGCAAATGCTCCTTTGCTCTAAACGTTGGATTTAAAATTACTTGATCAACATAATTCCTCTTCGTGTTGTGAACGAAAATGGAGCACATACAATTTCATTCATTCCCTCAAGAGGAATAAGTTGAGCACAAGTCATGCTAAAGATTTGGTTTTCATCCACAACAACCTCCGTCTTTTGTCGAGGAGTTCCGATCAATATGAAGATGAGAAGATGAAAATGTGGGATGTTGGTGGAGATGGATTCGATTCTTTGGAGGACTTGGGATATTTGGAGTTTACGAATCTCTCACTTGATGAGCCATAATTGGAGAATGATTTGATTTCAGAGAATATTAATGAATAATTTATTTTATTTAGTTTTTATTTGAATATTTAATAGAGTTTGGATTACTATTTTTATTTTTCTTACAACTTATTAAGTTGTCTTTGAATAGTTTTTTTATTTGAGGTTAAAAATTTTAATATTATATATTTTTTATTATTATATTTTATCCGTCCCCTTGTCGTCCCTGTATCCATAATTTTTAATTTCCCCATTCCCGTCCCCGTACCCGTTTAGTTACCTGTCCCCGTCTTGGTGCAACATGGCCACTCATAAGTAGGATAACAATTTTTATGAGTTTGATTTTATTGGGTATTTGGCCGCCTTCGTCAAGGGAGGTTAGTGGAATCAAATTTTAGTATGAAAACAAGTTGAATCTGCGAAGTTGGTCAGTTCATCATCCAGTACGATATGTGACCCAATGGTTACCGACATCGCATTAGCAGGAACTGACTAGAACATCTATGAATATACGACGTCACTCATCATTCAGACACTGCGACTTTGGTCATTCAATATTGTGACCTCACCTTCAAGCATTACACGTTAAAATTTATGTCATAGCTCTCGGGTTTATTATTTGTACATCTATTGGGGGCAGCCCAAATCTAACATAAATATCTTATGTAATTAATGGACTTCCGTAGTCCCCCTGTAATTGTAAATGTCGAACAACGTACGGAATGAAGTATCAATACAATCAGTCTGTCAATTTAACAATAACCTTATGTATTTTAATATATTGGTAATGTTGGTTTTTTAAAAAT
Organism: Rubia balearica; assembly: GCA_032355405.1. NCBI lineage: Eukaryota > Viridiplantae > Streptophyta > Magnoliopsida > Gentianales > Rubiaceae > Rubia > Rubia balearica. The sequence goes on along the minus strand of JAULKJ010124073.1, from coordinate 6,147 downwards.
AAAATGTAATTGCTACTGACGAACGATTTGTTCTATCATCAAATATTTAATATTATAATAGTGTACGAGAAACGATGTCTAACGGATTCATCTGGGATGTCGCACAATCAAGTGTCAAAACAACACTTGACCGGCGTCGCATGAACCGGCATCTTCTTCTTTTTTTGCGACATCGGCCTCTCAACACGACGTCATATTAATCACCATTCCACGTCAGCGCGCGATGTCGCTGTCAATGGTCTGCGACATCACTTTTAATAGGAACGACTTCAACGACGTCGCTCCATTCCCTCACCCATCGCATGCCTTCATGCTATGGCCGACGCCGCTTGCCTCTGGATGACTACATCGGTTGTACCAATGTCACAGGTATAATCTACCATGTTTGGCCTACTATCCTTGACTGACGTCAGGCACAAAACCTACCGACGTTGGTTAAAAACCATGGTAAAATGTTCTTTTTACCTCGGTTTTGAACCGAGGTAAAAAAGATACCTTTTACTTCGGATGTATTTAGCTCGGTTCTTCTATAATTGAAAACTGAGGTAAAAGGTCATGTACAACCGAGGTAAAAGGTCCTGTTTCTTGTAGTGGAAATGACTGCTTTGCTTTCTTAGTTTTGACTAATAGGGATTTGATGGGTCATATATATACCAAATATTTGACTAAATCTTAGGAAAAAACAGTCTTTCCTAAACTTATAGAACTACTACTTTAATTTTTAATTTGAATATTCTACTCTGTAATTTAAAGATATTATAAGACATATATGTGAAAATACAAGAAGAGTTGAATAAAAAATACAAATTTTAGATTGGAAAATTAACTTAAAATGTAGAGTCTGTAGATGCCTCCTGGTACATGTCCATAATTGTCTACTTTGGATTTTACCTTCTCCTTCTGGTTCAATGCAATAACAGCCTGATTTGTTTTTGGTTTACGACTTTCCATTCCTAAGGTTACCCTACTGAGCAAAAAAAGAAGAAGACCTGGCAAGGTTCTAAGGCTAAGGTTGATAGGGTACATGACGTGTAGAAACGTGACTTTTCATGTGAAACGAAGGATTTGAAAGCCAATCTCTCCAGGATTTGTTTGTTTAAGAGCCGCAATCTTCTTCTAGGCCAAATCACGACCAGCCTCATAGCCGGTAGCGATGATACCTTCTTTGTTGCCTTTTCTTTTTAGCCCAAGTTGCAGCACCGATTGCAATTGCCTCCTGCTGGATAACTTTCTTTCTCTGCTTCTTTCCTGCAGGTTTGCTGAAGACAAGAACAATAGACATCAGCGAGCACGTTACCAGTAAATAATGAAAATGCAAAGATAAACTGAGTAGACTGCGGAAGTCAGTGCTTTACACTGAATGAAGAATAAACTGAAAGCAAGAACACCTAATGAAGGTGTAAACTGGGAGAAATTTTCTGAATCGAGTATAATACCTTACATTTATAGAGGTGTTAAGTGGTTTGGCTCCAACTGCTTCTAACTTACTATACCTTACAAACTGAGCTAACTATACAGCTAACTGATCTGAAAACTAGATTACCTACCTTTAGGCTAATTGATTGAACTACCTAAACTATGCTAATGTAGAAATGCTAATGTAGAAGCTACTGGAAGGTTGTTGGAGAAGCTTGAACCCGGACTGAGCAGCTTGATTCGATCACAGTAGAAATCCATCAACCCTCCTCCTGAAGATGAGGCTATTGTGAGGATCACAAAGCCCTTCTTGGCCAGAATAGGGAGGAACTGAGTACATGATAGGAGCTTTTTCAACAGATCAGGAAGTTGAGACAAAGTGTTGACATGTGGTAAGGAGATGAATCCATGCTTATAAGCATCCCTCACCAGATGACAATCGATTTCAATATGCTTGGCCCGTTCATGAAAAACAAGGTTCTCATTTATGTGAATGCATCCTTATTATCACAGTAAACTAGAATAGGAAGGGGTAGCAGTATCTTGAAGTCCTTGAGAAGATTTCTTAGCCATTTTAACTCACAAAGAGTCATGTCAAGACCGCGATATTCAGACTCAGCATATAATCTAGACACAATTGACTGCTTCTTCGATTTCCATGAGATCAATGAAGATCCTAGGAAAATGGGAAAACCAATAACTAATCTTCGAGTTTTTTACAAGTACCCCAATCTGCATCACAGTAGTTGTGAAGGTTGAGGTCGATTTGAAATGGATAGAACAAACCTAAGGAATTATGATGCTTCAAATACTTGACAATGTGAACAGAACCAAGCCAATGATGCTCAGTAGGATCGTGGACAAACTAGATCAATTGATGCACAACAAAAGTAATGCCCTGCCTGGTGAAGTTCGAAGCAATCGTCCTATGAGTCATCTGAACATAAGTGGTGATTCTTTATTAGTACAAACTCAGTCCCCAAAAAGAGAAGAAGCAACAGCTCTGAATTTATCAAGGTTCATATCAGGAATTAGAGTTGAAATATACTTATTTTGAGTGAGAAACATGCCACTTTTTTTACTTTCCCACCTCAATACCTAAGAAGTATTTAGCTGGTCCAAGGTCCTTAATAGTGAAGGCCTTGTGCATAAAATCTTTCATAGAATCCTTCCGTCTGAATAGCGGACTCTAGACTTCCAACAATGAGAACACCATCCACATAAACAACAAGAGCCAATATATTAGAACCAGCAAACCTGAGAAATAAGCAAGACTTTTTATATGCTTTGTAAACTCATAATTCCACTGTTTAGAAACCTTCTTCAGGCCATAAAGGGACTTATGTAGCTTGCAGACGTTGCCCTTTTGTACCTTATAATAATCAGCTGGTGGTAACATGTACAACTCTTCATCAATGAACCCATGTAGAAAGGAATTATTAACATCTACCTGATTAAGAAACCAGTTCTGAGAAGATGCTAAGGCATGAAACAACTTGACTGTCACTGCTTTTTCCACTGGGGAGAAGCAAGTCTTCACCTTCAATTTGGTTGTACCCTTTTGCAACTAGTCTTTCCTTGTTCCTGTTAACTGATCTATCCAGGTTGAACTTAATTGTGTGCACCCATTTACTTCCAATTGTTCACATTCCATGTGGTAAAGAGACTATTTTCCTGGTTTGATTGTCTTTCAAAACTCTTAGCTCTTTATTCAAAGCAGTGTTCCACTCAGGATAAAGACTAGATTCTCTGTATGGTGATGGCTCTGGGATCTGGGCTACAGCAGTGAGAAAAAATCAATATGTGTAGCAAAAAAAGAAGGTGTGTATGATATATCATAGACTGAGTTAGAGACAGTCCTTCAACCAAATTGGCTCAGTTTTAGGTCTACTGCTTTGTCTTGAAATGGGACCAGGTTTATGGACTAGGGGTGGTAAAGGAGATGAAATATTATCATGAGAGAATGGATTAGAGTCTGTGATATGATCATATTGAGGAAATTAATTATGATGATCACAATAAAAAAATGTGTTCATTAATCAATAGATGATCAGAATCAGAGTGATGATCAGAGGAAGAATGAAAGTGATCACTTTTAGAATTACTAGCAGATGTAAAGTTTTCAGAAGAAGTATGAGAATTGTAAAAATTATCAATATGATGTGAGATGGTCAAGGATGGAGGAGATATAGAAGCATCAATCTTATCAGAAGAATGAGAAAAGGAATGATCATAGGCCATCGTGTATGGAACAATTATTTAATGGAAGGAAACATCTCTAGAAAAAAATACTATTATTGTTTTTTATGGGTGGCGAAACTAAGGGGGTCGAGCTGGTGCGGCGCCCGACTCAATTCCAACAGTCAACAGAGTAATAAACTTATTGTTTTCATGTGCCTTAGCTGATCAAAGTTAATAGGGGGAAGTGTTAAACTCTACCCAGGAAAAGATTTAAAGTTTAAAAGAGTTTTGTTTTGCTAGAAAATTTGATCTTCGATGGTTTTGGTCTGCCGGAAAATCTAATGTCCAGCTTCTGGAGATCAGATTTTCTGACAGACCAAAACCACTGAACATCAAATTTTCTATGTATGAGGAAGAAGACAATATTTTATATATTAAATTTTTATGGTTATGAAATTTTCAATTAAGTCCATGGTATTTATTTGGTGTTTTTTCAAATTTTTGCTTGGTCCAATAAAACACATTCAGCCCAAAAAATAATTTAAAAAGCCTGAAGGGAAATCAAAGTTCAAATATTTACCAAAAGCTATAGCATGCACCATAAATTAAAGAGCACCATGTAGAATGAGCAAATTTAGTAAACTTTTTTAAAAATTTCAAGAATTTGCATCTATTTTGTGCTAATATTTTTAGAATATTTTATGCTAATATTATAATATGTCTTTCATATTAGGACACTAAAATTAAGTTTAATAATGAAATTTATGATTTTAAAAAAAATTATATTCTTATGACAGATTATGAATAAAAATTTTATACGAAAAGATTTCAAGAAAAAAATAACAAACTTGTTTTGTATTGAAACCATGTTATTATTAAGTGTTAATTTTGTAATATGATGATCAATTCTATTTTTTACCTCTGGTCAACTAATAGTGACATCTTATTCTTTTTTTTAACATATGTTTTACCAGCGTTAAGTTTAGTTGCAAACAATAATGTACCATAAGTGTTACTTTTTAGAAACTACATATTGCGAAGAATCCAAAAATATTTCACATGATGTCCGTTATTGTATGCAACTAAAGTCATTGGTGGTCAAACATTGCCTGAATTTTTTTGCAGTCAAGTGATGCCAATTTTGTGAAACAGAAGGAGTGTATTGAATGAAAAAATTTCCGCACTAACTCGTTACTCCTAAGACATTGGTCTAGCTCCACCATTGTTTGATATATCAAAAAATTTAAACCCCTTTTGGTTATTATCCAATGAAAACGCAGGAATATGCTCTTGTTGAAAATTTATCTTTGTGGGGAGGAACATTAGAAGCAAAAGTAAGGCAACCAAATACCTTTTAATTTGTTAAACTTAGTTTTATTTTAAACAATATTTCATATGAGGTATTGCTATCTAGCACTGATGTGGGCAATTTTTTGATATATTGAAGCTAAAATGGCATCAGCCCATAAATTCATTGGTAAGCAGGACTGGAACATAAAAGGTCTTGCTATTTCTAGCAAGTGTCCATGCTTCCTTCAGCAACTCCATTTCGCGGAGGGATGTAAGCTCAACTCTTTTAATGCACATTCCCTAGACTATCAAACAACATAGAATATGCAATTAACAAATTCTGGACCATTATCAGTTCTAATCATTTTGACCAAGCCATTAACTTGTGTTTTAATCATTATAAAGAAATTTTGCAAAGAATCATATGCCTTGTCTCTTTTCTTTTTTTTAATAAAATGGTCCATAAAGATATGCTAAAGCCATCTACTATAGTCAAGAAATACTTGAAACCATTTGTAGAAGTTACATAATAGGGACCCAGAGATCCATGTGAAGCAATTCAAAGCATTCAAAAGTTCTAATCTGACAAAGGAAATTGCATTTTGGACTGCTTAGCTATAGGACAGCTATTGAATTGAAAAGTATCTTTATTTTGTATATCAAGTTGCTTCATGATTATGTGAGATACATGTCCAAGTTTAAAATACCAAATGTAAGGTTCATCTACCACTACTTTATTTGCAACTATAGATTTTTTTTTCTTCAATTAAGAATAGGAGACTAAATACAATATGATATATATATATATATGAAGTTCTTATCAAAGATGCAGGGGTGATGAGTTATAAACCTCTGCTAGCTTTAACCACCCCAATGATTGTGCTAGTCTTGAGGTTCTGAATGAGACAAATAGATGGATAGAAGTTAAAATGGAGGTCTCTAGACTGACCAAGCTTATTAACAGAGAGCAAGTTATACTTGAAACTATTGACATACTAACAATCATGCAGAATGAGTATTTGTGTAAGGCAAACTGATCCTATGGAAGTGACAAATTGTGAAGATTGTTAGGTAAATGAACTGGGATGGCTTTTGGTTAGGACAAATTCTTGTATAAGACGGTCTCACAGTGAGACCAGGGATAAAATTTCAAAGATTTCATTATGGGGTTTCAAATTGAAATTTGGGAAATATACAAATATAACCCTATATATTTGAGAAAGTGCAGATATAACCCTGAGATAATTTTAAGTGCAAATA
>JAULKJ010123966.1:0-15157 GCA_032355405.1 Rubia balearica | reverse complement strand
TCAGATAATTTTTAGTGCAAATATAACCCTACCTAGTTGATGTAAGTGCCAATATAACTCTCAGACCCCATTTCCGGTCGGACCACCACCGGACCGCTGCCTGCCATAGCCTCCCAGCCGCCGGACCGCCGTCGAACCACCACCCGCCGCCGCCGGATGTTGGAATGGGTAAAATTGCACTATACCAACTAGGTAGGGTTATATCTGCACTTTTAGTCATCAAAAGATTATATTGGCACTTATGTCAAGTAAGTAGAGTTATATTGGCACTTTTCCCTAATATATTTCCTTCCATTACTCCCTTTCCTTACATGAAAAGCAAATTTAGACTCGCATTAATATCGTTTCCTTCCTTTCCATCTTTCCTTTCCTTGCTCCATTTCCTTATACACATGGCACTATCTAGACAAGAACAAGTTCGCACAATTCTTTCTTAGCCCAATTAGATCAAAATTCTTCCTCTAATTCAATTGATTTCGCTCCAAACTATCCCCTTCTCCAAGACTGCTTATAAATATTTTAGGGTTAAACTTGCCACCATCATTCTCCAAATTCGGCTAGCCGCTATTATTTTTAGCCAATGAAAAATTTAGGGTTTAACTTACCCAATTTCAAGTGGGTTACTTGTTTATAAGTACAAAAGGGATATAAATGTAGATCTGACAGTAATGTTGACATTTATGATGTTTAGTCACTCTACTTGATGACTGGTTTTAATGCAAATGGTCTTCTAGAATGGTGGAGATTTATTTTTACACTTTCTGAGATTGCATGATTATCTTGACTCTTTCTGTCTAAAGACAATGTCATTTTACCACTTAGCTCTTGTTTTAATTGTAGGATTTTAGTGCTGAATTTTTTTACTCCTCCATATGAACGAAAGGTTCTTATTTAGAGAGGTTTTGTGATGGGTCACTATGCATGGTAAGTTGTGAGTGCACAAAATAGGGCGGGGACATGTCATACTTCGTTTTCCCGAGATAAAGGTTGGTCAAGTTTAAATCAACAAACAAATAGACAAATGCAATTGGAAAGATGTTCATTCTGGTACAAGATAAGGAGGGCCATCTATGTGGAGAGCGTTGAAATTTAAGTGTTTGAAAACAACCTTTCTTCCACGTTTAAGTAAGTAAATAAATAAATTAACCGACCTTTCTTCATGGTAGTGTAAATTCTAGTCTTAATTTGTTAAAAATGCAATGGAGATGAATATCATCACACACCCAAGCTTAAAACCATTCTCATTTCAAAAAAGAATTTGCAATTTTAAGCCTACATGAAGTGGGGCTCGTAATCTTCATCACCTATAATTTCCTCTCTGTTAAAAATTCGAATCCAGAAACACACGACCAGACGAGGCTATTCAACTTCATCTTTGTGATTTCATCGGGTAATTAGGTGCAGGACAGGGTTTTCAGGGGTGGTGTGTTGTTCATCGGGTTGAACGAGGCATAGTTAGTGGCACCAGTTTTGGTGATTATAAGCACGACCTTCGGAGAAGGGAAGTCAAAAAAGTGGACTAAGTCTTGGTTGCGGAATGTGTTAATAGTGGAAATACTTGTCGTTGCAAGTGCGAGTCTAGACTAATCCCTTTGACAGATCTTAATTTGGTTATGTTTGGAGGCTAGGCTTTTGGTCTGGTGCTATGGTTGTTGAAGAACTAATTGGTGTTCCGGAGATATTATTTGATGTTGAAATATTGATTTTGATGTTGTTGTAGAATTTTGTTTCTCGGAATTACAGATTGTAGGTGAAGTTGTGGAAATGTAGTAGTGGTTTTTGTAACGCAATGATGGTGGTGCTTTTGTAACTAAATGATGGTGCATTACCATATTGGAGGTTCGATTTATGGATCTTTTGCTGGCAGTGTATTGCTTGTTATGTGAGAAAATGACTGCAGCTTATGTTGCGTTACCTCAACTCTGAATGAGGTAGTTTTCTATAATAAGTTAAGGGCATGGTAGCACGAAACAGGGGGATGCAGGTATATAACTGCACTTAAGTAAAAAACGTAGTGGTATGCCTGCAGTTTTGTGGACAATTTTCACGTTGAATTGCATGAACACATTCACGAAGATTGAACTAATAAAATAGTTAGTCATGAAATCATCATTCAATTGTTTGCCGGTAATGGCTTAGTTGGTGAATTTCAAAAGACAGAAGGCATTCTAATGATGTCCGAGAATCAAAGGGAAATAGTTATATCCGATGCAAAATGGACAAAATGAGGCTATCTAGTAAAGTTTTCCCCCTAATGACAGCTACAAAAATCAAAAGCTAATTGGTAATCAAGCACGGTCTTCCGGCTGTGGTTGTAAGAGGCTCTTCTTTTTCTTATCCTTTGTTTTCTTTGGTTTCAAGGGAGTCGGCTCGGAACTGGACGGTTGTGGGGCTTCATCTGTTTCTGCCTGGACAATGGGTACTAGTGTGGTTCTAAGCAATTTTGCAGCCCTGGGGAAAGTTAGATAACTTCTCCCCCCACACCATGTTTTTAGTGCCTCGGGACCATCTCCAATTTTGTCAGGCGACTCCTGGGGCATGAAGATGAAAGTTGAAAGTAAGTTTTATGCACTCAGTTTTGGTAATTGGGTAGGAAATTCACACAAAAAGTAGGAGGCAATGAAAACATTCATTTATATTGATAGTGTAGATCAACATATCGTGAGAATTTCTGGCTTGAGAATAGGAAGTTTAGCAATTGAAGCACCGTCCGACAAGTTTGTAAGATGTATATTGACACTTGCAAGGTCCTAGAATGTGTGGTAAATGAATACAATTAAATGTAGACATCGATTACAATAAGAATCGAAAAAATCTTCTATTAATTGTAGAAATTGAGTGAATTACCTTTGCCTGGATAAGGGTCGGTATGTGCGCAATTGTTTCTCCAAACTCTATTATTTTCGGGATGGCCACATATTCATCTTCCACTGCCACTTTGACCTTTTCTGGTTTTGGATTCACATCGGTCACAACTGCATCTGTATGAAGACCTCCCATGTACACAACTATTGCAGTCTCTATGTCGAAGATCACTCTGGTGTTGTTCGGATTCACACAGTCCAACTGCTAGGGTCACAAAAGTATTAATAAAGTAATCTAACTTGGATGCAAATTAAAATTGTAATTCAACATTTTGCAGGGGTTAACCTCTTCAGTTGTGCTTGATTTATTTCCTGTCTTACTCTTTTTCGGCCTTGTGTTTTTCCACGTTTGTTCCCATCCGCAACCTGAACTTCCGGCTGCTCAACAACTATTTGGACTGGAGTGCTTGGTTGCAGTTTAGTTGTTGCCACTGCTTCGGGTTGAGTTGTTCCCATTGCAGAGGGTTTCTTATATGCAACCATTTCATCCTCCAACTCTATACCTATTATAGCATCCATGTCCTTCTCAGTTAAGGCATCACATTCCCAATCTAGTTGCTGCTCAAATTGGTTTGGAGGCTCAGTCGCAGCCACATCAGTGACAATCTAGAAACCAGATCATAAGAATTTTTGTATTAGTACAGATATGCCCCTATGATTAGTATCGAAATTCATACGCATCCTTGAAACTATGTCTAATGTATATACATGCCCCTAAAATTAGTATTGAAGTTCATATGCATCGTTGAAACTATATCTAATGTACGGACATTCCCCTAACGTTATGGGAAGCCCGATCCAGAATCTCAGGTTGCACGACAGCCTGTCTGATAGTAGCAGACTTCTGCATCTGCGTATTAGGTATAGTCAGTATGGTGATGAAAAAGTAATCAAAAAATCATATTGTGCACGCTAATCTACTCAGCCACCTTCCTCTCTTCCTCTTTCTCTTCAGTTGTGGCTCTGCATCAGCCGTGTCTTGGTTATTTTTAGCTTGACTTTCAGGTTGTTGAGGAACTTGGTTTGACTCAACATCATTCTCCTGCAAGTATTCCACATAATGCCTTCTTAAATCCGGGGTTCATTGAATTCAAAATTTAGTTTAAGGTTTGCGTTAAGATGCTTACAATTTGGACATCTTCCAAAATCACATAGTTCTACAATCTGGATGTATTTGCTGTCTTCCTTGACCTTCTTCTTCTACAACCAGTCCTTTGACTTGACTATCTAGCCTATGGAAACGAATCAGATAACAAATCAAGGTTATTTAACCAAAATAAGTGAAAATGCACAGATATTATGGTTATTCAAGAAAAAGTGATTACCTTCATGTTAGTTCTCATCTATGCTGCCATCTTCTCCTTTGCTGTGAGCCCACCAGCACAAGTTTTTTATTGTGTCCAAACTCACCACACTTGCTCCATTTGTGCGTGCTGGAACACTTCATAACACTCTCCTAGTCCTCCCTGATTCTTTTGGTTTTAGGCCTTCCGATTCTCCGCTTCATTTTTGGGGGGTTGCAAGGATGGCTAACAATGTCTTCCCAAAATTTCTTGTGACAAACAGGTAAAATCATGTGCCCGTACACTTTCTGGTACATTTCCTTGAAGAGCATCATGTCACAATATTCTTGAATTGGGATCTTCTTGTGCACCAAGACTGATGCAACGTGTTTGTAGGGGATGGCCCTGTGATCCCAAACTCAGCACTCACATGTTCTGTTAGGCAGGTTGACCATACAATGAGCATCACCATCGACAACGTCAAATGTGGTCTCTGAGCTGGGAAAGAAAGTCATTCTCCTCGATGGCTTCGTTACAATTCTAATCATCTCCTCCTATCTTGGACACATTGTAGTAGTCCACCCGGAGCTCTCCCGATACCTGGCCTCTATTAGTACCATCACTTTGCACCTTAATTCTTTAAACATCGAATGTATGGGCAGGTTCTGGATGTCCCCTGACCAGTTGTTGAATGACTCTGATGGATTGTTCGTCACATTTGGACATTTCACCTGCTTGTCAAATGTATACCGAGCCCACAATGCGTCGCCAAGGCATGACAAGTAGGTAAATGCCTTCATAGAAAGATCCCGTATTCTTGACATTGCCTCTTTGAAATCTAGGGCATTATAGGCCATTGATGCATTCCAGAAAAGCTTCTCCAGAATTATAGCCGGGTATTTCTGGCGGAAGTTTGCATATATATGCCGGCTGCACTTTCTCTGTGATGCACGTGGTACAATCTCTTCAATAGCAGCATCCAGTCCCTTCAACAATAAGATTTGCAACATGTTAGAAAACACACATATTAAAAGTGGATGAGGGCATATCAACATTTCAATGAAAAAGATGAGGTTATATTTGTCATACATATGAAACACTTGGGGGGTATATTTGCACTTAATGACAAAACATAGGGTTAACTCTTAATGCACTTAAACATTCAGAATTCAATACCTAAAACAGAATCTAAATTTGGCATTCAATACCTAAAACAGAATCTGAATGCACTTAAACAGAATCTGAATAATTTAGTAATTCAAATATTCATGCAATCAATACCTAAAACAGATTACTAAATGAAAATAGAAACTTAGCAAGTTTACCTTTTGTCTATTCGTCATAAATGTCCATTGCAAATTCTCAGCAAATCTACCTAAAAAAATCCCTCATCATCTTGAAGAAGAACAACCAACTGTCCTTGGACTCTCCCTTAATGTACGCCACAACGAGGGGGAAGAAACCACCATTCAGATCATTGGCTATTGCACTTAACATTACTCCACCGAACATCCCCTTTAAGTGACACCCATCAAAGCCAAGGTAAGGTTTACAAACTTGTAGATTCTTCGAACCATCGAAACCAATGAATACCCGCTTCACTGTAGGTACAATATCCCCAAGGTCCTACAGTACCCCATCATTGCCAAGCTGCCGAGATTATAGTTAATCACCTCAGTACAATATTGTGGGATCAGTCTAAAAGAATCGGCATGATTCCCATCAATCATCTCTAACGCCTTCTATTTTTCCTTGATCAGCTGATGGTGATTAGGCTGCACTCCCAAGGTCCGCAAATGGTCCAACAAAACTTTATTCAACACAATCCTGTCAGCCTTTAACAAACCCTGGATTTTGCTGGCTACCCAAATCTGTGGAGCTCGTACCTTCCCATCCATTAGACAAGTGTGTTCACCTTCAAGTATTTTGATACCGAATGTGTGACCAGCAGGCAAGGTCGAGCTATGCATCCTCCAAGTGCAATATTCTTCTTTGCACACCATTGTCACTCATTTCTTATCCCCATTCAAAAGAATAAATATGAATCCTTGCTGAATAGACATTTCGATCAGGGCCTAATTGAAGCCTTGTCGGGTTTGGAAGATCATACCCTTCTTCAAATTGATCTCCCCCCCTTTCATCTTAAGCAACTCACGGTTTAAACACTTTCTTAGAATCCCATCCATTGTCCGAATCATTCTCGAATTCTCTATCTGTATCACTGGCCATGTCATACTCGTCACCCTTACTACCCACCTCACTGCCTTCTTTAGTGTACATATTAATCCAATCATCGACTTCGTCAGATGAGTCCTCCACTTCCTCCTTCTCTTAGTACAATGCATCATCGTTGCTGTCTTCATCCAAACCTATTCCATGTAAGGCCAAACCCCCAACATCTCTCTGTGTTGCAGCCCTAGAACTCGTCCGAACAATCATAACCTTTTTCCTATCCACCTTCTTCCGTTTGCTGCTCTCACCAACATCCCCAATGGACTCCCCACCAGCTACAACCTCTGAAGCCACTGCTCCCCAACCGTCCACAACCTCATCGAATACATCAATGACATTAAAACCCTTGCAGAATTTAAACATATTTTGCAACTCACCATCTGTTTCTAACTCCTTCATAGCCATCTTCCTTGGCCCCTTGAATTAAAATTTCAGCTCCATCTTCTTCCATGCTTCGGCATCCGCTATGAACACTTCGTAAAATCAGAATTCAGCACCGCTAGAGAATACATTTCTGGATCGATTCCCTCCAAAACCTTCCACCTACCCCTGCAGTGCAGCTTCAGGGTCTAAACAACATCATACTGTTCCTGCAACAATGAATAAGCCACAAAAAGGTCTAAATCCATCTTGCACACGAAATCTTTGAAGCAGCAAGGAAAATAACATGACAACATCGCATAATAATACACCATCATCAACAAAAAAATCAATACACAAAATGCCCCTGTTCACGTGAAACATTTCATACCGCTGAAACCATAGGCCAACACGGTTTTAGCAAAAACTACGTGTTTTTGCAAAAATTCTTTTCCACAACCAAAATTTACATACAGAAATACAACATATTAGTTTTCACACATGAAAAATTCGAGCTTTTGAAAATAACCCAAAAATCCAAACAATATCAGATATCCTCACATCTTACTGTTTAGAGTTCAACACCAAACACAGAAATTCTCAAATAACATTCAATCGCGTTGTTCATAATGCCAAAATCGATTAAAAATTCTGAAAAAATTAACTAACCATTATCGCGCCAGTGAAACAGAGCCTTCTTCATACTGAAGGGAAAACCAACTCAATTATACACACAACGTTAACGTAGACCAACTCCATAAATCCACCACCCAAAGCATAGTAGAAATTGGATTATAATTTTCACTATAAAATAAGACAAAATGTTGGGAAAGACCGTCTTTCCATAAGGTTATGGAAAGACAGGGTTTATTTAGAATAATAAAAGGTAAAAGGTTTTAGTTGCAAGATTAAAGTTTTATTATGAAACATGTAGTAGTTATAAAATTTATAACCCGGTTTATGCAACCCGAAAATTTTATCTTGATTTTTTCTAATTTACACTTTAAACATTGGTCTTTCCATGACATATGGAAAGACATCTTGATTTTTTCTAATTTACACTTTAAACATTGGTCTTTCCATGACATATGGAAAGACCGTCTTTCAAGAGACGAACTCCAAAAACATACGTACTATATTAGTGATAATTCAATATTTTCACAAATAGTTTTCCCTAAAATATAAGGGGTGTTTTGTAGATTTGGTCATATATAATTGTCAATAAAACTTGTTATTAAATAGATGGATTTTTTTATTGAACTTATAGAATATAGATAAACCCGTCTCGCACAAATATCAGTTGAAATTTAAATCTAGTTAGGAATATATATATATATAGAGTTTAAATTAAATTAAATTTTTATGAAATTTAATTTAATTTAGTCTGACTATTACCATTTCTCACTATATATATATATTTATTTATTTCAGTTCAATTCAATTCAATTAAATCGGACGAAAAAATTAATGCCTTAATGATTTATTTTCAATTTCATCATAGCAAACTGAATTGAACTAAGCTAAATTCAACGTAACTAAATTAAAATGCAACAAAAATAAAAATAAAAGGGCTTAACCATTATTTTAAATAAATAATAAATAAATATTTGACCTAGCATGGGATCAAGAAAATAATGATTGAAAGATGCGAATCTGTATGCTGAAAGAAAACAGTACTCCCTCATAGTCATGGGTTCACATGAAGATGCGAATCTTATGTTTTCTCATTAATCCACCCTAGCTAAGCAAGATATATATTCCTTTGTCCCGGCAATAACTTACATAATCTTTTCAACTTTTTTTTAATAATCATATTTGATCGTTAATATATTTAAATATGTATAATTACGGGAAAATAAAAGATTGATATTTAGATACTACTTATTACGACGGATCCAACAATATCACATATTCCCTTCGTTTCACGTTAAATTACACATAATTTTTTTCACAGTGTTCAAGAAATTTGTCTAACCGTTAATATGTTTAACTACGTATAATAACGGCAAACAAAAAGTAACTTTTGAAAAACTACTTGTTATGACGAATCCAATAATATTATTGCTTGTATATCTACTCAAATATGTGGTTAAAGTTTGATAGAGAATAGTGTCAAATTGTAAGTGTGCAGTTTGAGTAGCGACAAATGGAGTACAATAATATTATTATTTATATATGTAGTCAAAGTTTGATGGCAAAGTCTTGGGAAAGGCCGTCTTTCCACGGACATATGGAAAGACAGGGTTGGATTAGAATTATAGAAAGGTAAAAGGTTTTAGTTGCAATATTAAAATTTTATTATGCAACGTTTAGTAGTTATAAGTTTATGACCCGATTAATGCAACCCGGAAATTTTATCTTGATTTACTCTAATTTGCAGTTTAAACCTTGATCATTCCATAAGTTATGAAAAGACCGTCTTTCAAATAGTAAATGTGTAGTTTATGCAGGCACGGATGAAGTACTTCTTTTAGATTAGACTTCCTTAATTAAATGTCGTGAGTCTTTTAATTTAGACTAAATAATTACTATTTGGAGTTGTCTTTTGAGTAAAAAAAGGAGAAATTATGGTAATAACATGGACTACAATTTGCATCTTTTACGTAGTAAGCAACTCTTTTGTCTCCTAAAAGGAGATGCCATAGATGCTTTCCACACCACACAAAACACACAACCTGGAATCTTAATTATTCCCCCTTCAATGGCTATATTAACAAATACGACAATGGTAAAATAGATCCATAATTCGAATGTCAATATGATTATATATTTTAAAAACTGTTTTTTTATGTAAAAGTAAAATAGACAGTAAATCAAATATATAGTTTAAGTATATGGATAGGTTGAATTGAATTTGCAGTGACCATTTTACTTGTAAATTAAATAAAATGGCCAAACTCGCAGGTCCAATCCCTGAATTAATCCTCAATTTGTTGCATATTTTTTATTAATTCACTGTTGGATATTGACTCAGTCAGAATATCAAAGAAATTCGCAAGCACGAATCTTGATGAACAATTAAGGTGTGCAAGCACAAACTCTAGGTTTTGGTTTTGGAATCCATCAGAGAAAATAATCTTGAAAATATTATTATGAATGATAAAAAAATCTCTAAATAATACAAGAGGCCTTTAAATACTATAATGAAATCCTAAAAAAAATTAAAAAGGAAATTGAGAATTAATTCTGAAATAAAAAGAAAATTGAAAAACACTCAAAAACAGTATATTGTCGTTTTTAGGCCTAAACGACCTCAAAAGGCAAAACGGACCCCAAATTCTTGCTATAGCGGGAATTGATCTACTCGTCGAGACGGTTCCAACGAATCCGGCCTCGCCTAATTCTGACTCCGAACGCAAAAGTTACGTTTAAAACCGCATCAAACCTTTACGGCGATCCATCACTTCTTCAATATTCACCGCCATTCGCCTTGCACCAAATATGTTTTTCTAGGTTATGTTTGATTGATGTTTTCAGACTTTTAGTCTTTATTTGAGTTCGAACAGAGTGGTGTAATACAGATATAATTGATTTACAATTAGGATAAGAAAGAAATACTCTTTCTGATTGGTTTTGTACATACATCATGTTCCATAATTGTTTCTACTTTGTATACTCTTTGTACCCATATATATAAATATACACACTCACAATTATTTGCAGGTTTTACTTTCTATCATGATCAGATTTTTCGTGTTAAACAAGGTTCTAAAATGTTGGTGTATTGATTGAAATAGCCGATCAAAAAATTATATATTTATTTTAACTTTTACAATACATTCAATGATAAAAAAAAAGAAGCAAAATGACAGATGTATTGAAACTCGCGGGTTGTAACCCAACCGGTCATTAATCCAGCCATGTAATATACATTAAGTACGTACTAATCAAAGCGGATTAAAAGTCGACCTAGCTAGATTAGCATCTAACACCTCTTCTTTTGATTAGATTAATGTAGGTTTACTGTAGATAGAACATGGGTGATTAACGTTAATCCACATGAGAGAAGCCAATGAGGTTGATGTTTTGTGTGTGCTTGTCTGTCCATAAGCACAATTAGGCAATACCATTAACTTTTCATGCCTTGCACTATCAACCACTCGACATCTGTCCAATCACATTTTAGTTTAATTTATTAATTAACTACGCTCTGTGGCAAGAATAATTGCTTGTAATTTAGTACTAATAATAATTTTAAAATGTTTATAAATAAATAAATATTGTATTATTCTTATTCTTCCCCTCTCCAAAAGTCATTGTCTTTGTACCCTCGTCGAAATGAGTAGCTGGACTGGGTGTTACGTTTTGACCGGTATAATAATTTTTAAATTAAACTTCATCGAATAAGAAAAAGCACCTTTCATTCATTTTAATTGTGTTTTCATATTCTATGTTATATTAGAATCCATCCCTTGTATTTGTATTATGTTTTCATGAATTCAAACAATCATTTACGATTCTTCCTTATTTTGATACTTAACTATTGGGAAAGGTCTCCTGTTAGATTGATTAACAGTTCGATCAGTTATAAAAAAATTATTTTTAGAATTTTTAAGGAGGGTTTAGGATTATTTATGCATTCAAATTCCGTTTAAAAGGTTTTCACATTTACCAGTATCTCAATGTAATTAATAAATATGAATTAAATCACCATATTAGTGTAAAATGACCCGTCTAACTGATTAAATTTTGTGCTAATTATTTCTTTTCTATTTTGGAAACCCTAATTGAACTTCAAACTTATTTACATTAAATAGGACACTACAAACAGTAGCAAAACTGAAGGGGTCGAGCCGGTACGATCCCCCCGGTTCACTTCCTGCAGTTCAGGAAATTGTTGCTTTTTTTTTTGAAAGTTTTCGCCCCTTGAAAGTTTTTACTTCGTCTTGCTTTCTCAAAATTTTAGAAAAGAATTTTTTTTTATCGGTATGGTTCAACCCCTCGTATATTATTCTGGTTTCTACACACTTCAGCAATATGAGTGGAGATCGATGAAGATGAACTGCCATTACAGCTGTTTGATTATAATCCCGTATGGAGACTATGACCACTTTTTTCTGTCTCCATAGGACATCACATAATTTTACACCTCATTTATCTTGGTTGATTTAAACTAAAGTGACCTAATTTAATTTAATTTAATTTAATTGAAATTAAGTAAGATAGGTAAAAATATTCAGATTAATTTTGTATTTTTATTAAGGCAAAATCTTGGAAAAAATCATCTTTCCATAAACTTATGGAAGACGGGGTTTAATTGATATAGTAAAAGGTAAAAGGTTTTAGTTGCAATATTAAAATTTTTTTGTACAACATGTAGTAGTTATAAAGTTTATAACCCGATTCATGCAACCTGGAAATTTTATTTTGATTTCTTCTAATTTACACTTTAAACTTTGGTCTTTCTATGGCTTATGGAAAGATCGTCTTTCAAAAGACAAACTCCTTAAAATTTTAGTTGAAAACAATAAGTATTAATATTTAGAATATAAAATAAGGTTATTTTTTCCCGTCTAATATAAACTCAACCGAACAAAATATAACTTAACTAAAAACAAACAGATTATAGTAGTAACAGAAATAAACTAATTACAATTTTTTTATTTCAAATTTCAATTAAAAAAATTGAACAGGTTAAATATGAAACACAATTAAGTTGAAAAAAAATAAAAAATAATTGTTAGGTTATATTCTCTCCATCTTATCCGCAATCAGTTCAGTTCACTAATTTAATTTTAGTCTATTATCTTTACTTTTTAATACGATTATTTTTTATCAATTTTATTCAGTTCGGTAAGAAATCACTTCGACATAACTCACTTTTATTATACTCAAAAAAATAAAATGAAAGGAAAATTGGATTGGGAGAAG
This sequence comes from Rubia balearica, assembly GCA_032355405.1. Classification (NCBI taxonomy): domain Eukaryota; kingdom Viridiplantae; phylum Streptophyta; class Magnoliopsida; order Gentianales; family Rubiaceae; genus Rubia; species Rubia balearica. The sequence continues at coordinate 2,547 of JAULKJ010123966.1, read as the reverse complement.
ATTTGATTTAGTTTAGTTTTAATGAACAGTGTTATGGGTTGAAAGGTAAAATGAGATATTAATCAAATATTATGGGTTGAATAGTAATTTTAAAAAGTAGGGCAGGTGCCCTGATCAGTATTTCCAATTCTATATAATTATTGCAGTGAAATTTCACATTTTTAAACATTTATTAAAACATGCCGTGAAATATAAATAATTATAATCTAACCATAATAATTATATAAATGCAATTTGCCATAGCTGATTGAATCGCTAGACGGTTTAACATAAAAACTCTCCTGACCTGATCAGTATCCTCAATACTCATCATTTGATATTTTCCATAGCTGTAGCTTAAAATTTTTCAAAAAATAAAAGCCTCCGAAAATATTTTATACATTTAATCCTCTTAAATTTATAATCATCTTTAATTTGGCTCGGTCCCTTTGTTTCCACAAAATCAATAGGCCCCCAAAAAAGGTGTTATTGTTTAGTCCTTTTGGATGAGCATTAGCAAAACGTTACAACAGGACAATTTCAAACATTTACACGTTTGGATTTTGGCTCTTTCTTATTTTTTAATTCTAATTTACATGCATATTTAAATCCCGTTTCACAAATACTATACAATTTGATTGATTTAATAAGTAGCTGAATAACTGAGCTTTGTTTGGCAAATGATGATGACTAAGTGTAATCCAAAGTTTATTTTTGATTCAGTTTAGTTCAGGTGAAATCAATTCAGTTCATTAAAAATGTAATTGATGAAATTGGTTTAACTGAATTATTCGTACTATCACTCTTACTTTACAGTAAACTTATTTTTAGTTGCGTTCAATTAAGATCAGATCAGATGAGTTCAAAAGAACATGGCCAAATCATTAACTTTAATACATAGCGTAATAAGGAATGCTGAAAAACAAGAGTCAATCCAAAGATCTTCTGACGCAGTCAGAATATCAAAGAGATCCGCAAGTACGAATCTTGAAGAACAATTAAAGGTCTGCAAGTACTAACGCAAGGTTTTGGTTTTGGAATCCACCAGAGAAAGAAAGACAATCTCGAAAACATTATTATGAATCAATGAATAAAAATATCCGAACAAGAGGTGTTTAAATACTAAAAGGAAAAAAACACGGAAAAAATAATAATAAAAGGAAAATTTGAAATTAATTTTCAAAATAATAATAAAATAATTAAAAACAGTAAATTGCAGTTGACCCTGCATCATCTTCTTTCATTAGTCTCTTATTTTGATGAAAAAATAATTTTAAATTTGATTAAATAGTTGATCATCAAATACAGTTAATTACCAAACATTTATTAAACTTACCTGACCGACATGTATTAGTTTCTGGGATTGACTTTTTATGTTCACTGGATTCATAATAAATCAGGATAATTGAAACAAAAAGGAAAAGAAAACGTCAAAATTAAAACCATTCTATCATTTGATTGGGGCACCGAAAAGAAATCCTCTAGCGAAGATATACTAGTGGGACAAATTAATTAGGTCCAAGGACACGGCACTCCGATTTTTTTACATAAATTAAATATATCTGCTTAAATATTAAATTGAGGATTTTTTTTAAAAAAATAGAGTATTCAGCAGTCTTAGAAAATGAAGAGAAGGATTTAGACTTGATTTCAACAGATCCATATTTTATAAAATTATATTATTTTTGCTTGAACTAAAACTAAACACATACTAATAATAATAATATAATTAAATTTTAATTATAAAATAAATTGAAAGGATATACTGTTAAGTAGAAAAAAAATCTGGCTAATTCTACAATTATGTGAGCTAAACCTAACTGTGCAAAGATATTTTCCTTGACTACCTAACGCATGAATGTTCCAGAATCAAAATTGATCACTATCACACGCAACATATATTGTCTGCATCATTAATCGATTGCATAAACAATAAATTTAAAAGAAATGAGGTTGTCAACTTAGTTTTTAGTTTATTAATTTCCTTTTGAAATATGTGATGGAAATATATGGATGTATAAGTGATTTTTGAGTTTATTACTTTCTCTTTTTGAAGAAGAAAAAAAAATGTGGGTTGGGATTTAAAAACCTAACCCACATTAAATGAATTCTAGGGCAGAATACGGGATAACAGTTCTGATTGCACGATGTATTGGCTGCAACCGCTTAACTTTACTCATTCTAATACTAGAATTGGTCTTGTAGGCTATTAATGGTCGTGCACGATGAAGATTCCGTGTTTCAACCACCATCAACCTTTGCTCATGACGTCTTTCTTCCGCTTTTGTTTGATCGATCCTTCTTTTTCCTTTATTTTTCCCTTTCCCGGACCACTTTCTTCTTTCTCCTTTCCTAGATTTTTTTTCTTCCTCCCCTTGCCTGCTCCTCCCAAGCGCCTCCCATGCCCGCTACTGTCATGTTCCAACTACCACGATTAACATATATGCAAGAATGATGTAATTTCATACATGAATTTAGCTAGAGTTTAATATATAGGTATAGTGTTGTTGATTTTTTTGTGTGGTATTTGTGTTAATCACAAATGTGAGTGGTGGGTGTTGGTGTTGA
>JAULKJ010123965.1:0-24728 GCA_032355405.1 Rubia balearica | reverse complement strand
CTAGCAGACAACATAGACTACCCCAAAACCACCGACATCATCCACCATTCGGAGTTGGTGTCAGTTGATATTTACATGATCACCCTACCTGACAGGTATCTGGAAGTGTTGACCATCGACCACACCATGTGTCACAAACACTAGAATAGGTTTATAGTTATTGTATGTGATGGAATCGAGGATCGAAACAACATTGATCATGTTACGCAAATATTCCCAAAGAGCTAGTTTACATAGTTTAGTCTCTTCTTAATTAATGTTAGTAGTTGTAAGGAAACCCCAACTCCCGAAAACCAATTTTACAAATACTTACTATTCCTGAAGCGTGATCGGATTGACGACCCAATCGCCGCTATGTTTAGTTGACATAAGATACCTAACATCTCTGTGGACGATCTCGGTCTTGCCACTATCTACCCCTTTTGGTAGCATAGTAGTAAGAACTGGAGCAACAATATAAATTTCATCTTTGACGGCTCCCTCTCTGTTAATATTAGATCTCCAGTGAAAAGGTTATTTATTAGCAATACCCGGGTGGGGACGGGTTAAATTTTGGTGCCGCTACCAGGAATGTTTGTTTAAAGGTCTAGTAGTTAACTTGCATAGCATGTTAGTAGAGTAGTTAGTGTTGTTTTTTTTTCATTTTTATTGTTGAGCCTTTGTGATATTTATCTGTGTACTTCTAATCCTTTTACTAGTGTTTCTTCTAGTTGGATGTTTTTTGGTTCCAAGTTTATATTACATATTTGTGCCATGAACTTAGTGACTCTAAATGTCTGACGGAGTATGCAGGTAGTCGGAGAAGAAGGGGAAGGAGAACTAGAGTGGGGGTTCCACAAGAACGACTTTTTTAGTTGAAGAACCTATAGAGACGGTAGAAGATACTCACACACTTAGGTAGTTAATGGATCCTAAATTGGAGAATCAACCCCTATGTATCGTCTTCCCACCCTTGTCACCCAATGTTACTTGTGAGCTCAAGAGTGACATGATCCAGTGTTTGCCAACTTTCCATAGAATGTCCGATGATAATCTAAACAAGCACTTATCAGAATTTCATCCAGTTTGTACGAACATAGAGCCACCGGGAATTTTGGAGGAAGACTACAATTTGAGTTCGTTTCCTTTATCACTGCGGGACGTGGCCAAAGATTGGTTGTACTACTTTTCACCTGGTTGTATTACCTCTTAGAAGGACATGAAGAGCAGATTTCTTGAGAAATACTTTCCAGCTACAAAATCTGTGAGGTTGAAGATACAACTCTCTAATATCTCTCAGTTCACAAATGAATCCCTCTACGAGTATTGGGAAATATTCAAGAGGCTATTGTAAAGCTACCCATATAACCCGTTCAAGGAGGGGGATTTGGTATACTATTTTTTTGAGGGGTTGTGTGATGATGACATGTAAATGGTGAAAGCTTCTTGCAACGATTTGATCGCCAACAAAAGTCCCAAGTATTTATGGCACTTTTCGAAGAAATGGCCAATGGAACGGGGTAATCTAGAAATATATCTCGAGTGAAAACCATGGATGAGCGACCTCAATCTCCCAAGCTAGAGGAATGAGTCAAAGCTCTTCCTTCCATGATGAAGGAATTCATGAAAGGGAGAGTTCACCAAGTAAAGGGTTGTGGCATTTGTAGTCTTGATCATCACACCAATGCTAGTCCTCAAATAGCGGAAGACTAGGAGAAAATGAAGGCATTGGAATCTTCAATGGAGGCAATAGGAAACAATTTGGTAGAGGAAAACAACAACGAGGGTTCTGTGGGAACGAAAGAGGTGAAAGGCAAGACCCCTACGAGAATACCTTCAACTCGAGGTACATCGATCACCCCAACTTCCGTGTTCCCAATTTCACTCCAGAGGCTAAGTATGAGTGCGGACGATGTTGTTTCACATGGTCTATGGCATTTCATATTCCAAAAATTAAGACCAGCTAACGAGGTGTAAAAAATCACATGGCCCGCATTGTTCAACTTAGCAAAAAAATTCTTCGACCCGATAGGCCGCGCTAAATGACACGGGGTGCATAAATTAGAAGTTGAAAATGCAAAACCAACTGATACCCCCATGATGGTTAGTACGGCCCATGCTAGCACGGCCATACGCTGCCCGTGTTAGTCTGTGTGGCCCGCGCCAACACGAGGCTGCACGACCAGTGCCATTTTTCATTGGCCACACTAATTGCTAATGCAAGGGTTATTTGGCCTATTTTAGGCATTTTTCAAGGCCCAATTCCCTACTACTATATATATGGACCTATGTCTACTAGGGTATGAGTTTAGGTTTACTTTTAGACTTCAGGAGTAGGCTAGAGATATAAAGTTCTCTTCTTTCTCTCTAAGATGTTCTCTTTATTTTCCTTTTGCCCAAAGGCATTGAATCCAATGAAATACTTGGGTCAATACTTAGGGAGTAGTTTATTTACTTGGGGATTGGGTTTGTATTCATGAATTAATGTTTCTTTTGTGAGATTCCTTAATCTAACTATTTTTATGTGTTTGTGATTATTATGTTGGCTTGTTGATGTGCACCTTTATGCATGTGTTAGCCAATGCATTTGACACATTTATTATCATCTTTTATTTGGTAGATTGATAGTTTTAGTATGTTTACACAACAAAGGATTTATACGACCATTATTGGTTTTTCTTATCTAAATCCCGAGTTTTGTAGACTTAATTTAAGCTAATGGACACTTTGTATTCATGAGCACCTAGATCTTCCTTTGTGATCTCATTAGTAGGTTGCTCGTGATTACTTTTTTACAATCTTTCTGTTGAAAGCCATCCACGAGGGTGGTAGAAGATATTTGAAGGTCATTCGCAAGGATGGTAGATGATATCGAAGGTCATTTCACAAGGATGGTAGTAGATTTAGGTTTATGGACTCCAAAGCATGGTGTAGATGGAATTGAGCCCAAGAAAGGTAGATTCAAACTTCAAGAAGGCCAAGAAAGAAGCGGAGGAATTGTAGCCTGAGATTTGCACGGAGTTCTGGGAATAATTTCAGAAGAATCGGCCCTTGAATAGGGCATCATTGGATTTGTCTTCTCGAGCAATATAAAATCGACTACAAGAAGTCTCAAATCGGATCATTGTTTCATCCGTAGCGGAGCAAACAAATCAGTCGGCCGAACTAGCCAAAGCCAGCATGAGGGCTGGCACGAAGATCACCTACCACGGCCCGTGCAAAGGGTGCTCAGCGCAGACTATGCCACGAAACACCCATGATAAGTACAACATTAAAATTCACTTGCGCTGCTATTATATAAAATTCACACGCCGCTATTATATAAAATTCACACGCAGCTATAATATAAAATTCATTCTCTGCCTCATCACCTACTTGGATTTCCCAACCCAATTCTAATTCAATGTACTGATCATCCCACACATATCTCCAAAAACACCTAAAATCTAGGTTATTATAATAATTTTAATATTAAAAAATAGTAAGCATTTACATGAAAATATTATACATGATAAATTATAATTATAATTGTATATATATATATATATATTAAATTTGTGGGTAGACAGCGGGTCTAGTGGAGCGGATGGGGATGGAGCAAATGTGGACTAATATATAAGCAAGACCCTATACTTATAGCGGGTATAGGCAAATGGCATTGAATCCAATAAAATATTTGGATTCAATGTCTAGGGAGAAGTTTATCAAACTTTGGGCGTATTTGTATTCATGATTAGATTTTGGCTTTTTGAGATCTAGATTCTCCTATCTTAATTCCTATGAATATTTGTGCTTGATTTGTGATTTACCTTCTTTGAATATTTATGCTATGTCATTATTATGATGCATCCATACATGTATGTTAGTATAATATCATGTTAGATATCATTGCTATTTTGAGAGTGTTATAATTATGGAGTAGATTCAAAAACACCGGTGAGATGAGTGCATTCATGTTACCTTGATGAAATATCTTTCCATGTGTTGAACATAATTATAATTGGATATTCTTGGCAGAGGAATTGCATGTTGGGTGGTCGATTTGGCAAATCCTAACGAGAGGAAACCCTTGGCTTACCCCGATAGATTGAGCATGATTGTTTGTAGCAACTAGGGTTATGCCGGCTTGGAAAATCACAAAGTTGTGCAAACTTTTGTGTCATCAGGAGATATCAATTCCCATTGCCTCTCTAGGCTTAGGGATTTAGATCCAAAGTGGAGAGTCTAGGATGTAATGCCCCTACTTTCATATCTAATGGTTTCAACCTATGCGAGGCATTGCCCTTTTAGGCGGGCTTTGTCCTTCCAAGCGAGGGCATGTTAGCATTGAGAGTAAGGGACGAGGATGGTTTGTAAAGTCACTGGATTAGAGCGCATCCCTAATTACAGAGATGGTGAGATAAGCACGTATTGGAAGTAGTACCTTTCGTGACAGACGAGGGAAATACCTAGCTATCTCCATACTATGTGACATAGGCATCAGATAGGTTTATATTCTTATATGTGAATAAATCGAGGATAAGCTCCATTTATCGATCATGTTACGCAAATACCCCCAAGTTCTAGTTAATATAGTTTGTTTCCATGTTTGCATGCTAGTAGTTGATAGTTGAAAATCTCCCCAATTGTTATTTTCCCAACACTTGTTATTCCTAACACGTGGTCAGATTGACAATCCGACCACGGTTTTGCGTAGCTAGTTTATAGACTTATAACATCTCTGTGGATGACCTTTTACTTTTCACTATCTTCCATTATTGCTAGTCTTTCATAGTCTAACGAACTATACAGGGGGAAAGGAAAGAAGATAAAGGAGGCCGAGATAGGAAATTCCACGGGAGCCAGTTATTGTGATTGAAGAAAGAAGAGACATGGTAGAAGACAACCGCACCTTGAGGGAGTTGATGGCTCCAAACTTGGAGAGTTAATTCCTCTGAATAATTTTCCCACCTTTACCACCTAATGTTACATGTGAATTGAAGAGTAAGATGATCAATTGCTTGCCAACCTTCCAAGGGATGGCCAAAGATGATCCAAACAAGTATCTTTCAGAATTCCACTTGGTGTGTACAAATATGAAGCCTGCCGGAATCTCGAAGGAAGACTACAATCTAAGGTCGTTTCCCTTTTCACTTAGGGATTTGTCCAAAGATTTGTTGTATTGTCTTCCTCCTGGGTGTATAACATCGTGGATGGATATGAAGCACCTATTTTTATAGAAGTCGGAAGGATTGAAGAAATAGTCATCCAAAATTACTCAATTTTCCAATGAGTCTCTCTATGAGTAGTGGCAGCGCTTTAAGAGATTGTTGGAAAACTTCCCATATCATCCATTCAAATAAGGATACCTAGTTTAATACTTCTTCAAAGGCTTGTGCAACGACGATATTCATATGGTGAACGTTGTTTGTAATGGCTCAATTGCCAACAAGAGCCCAAGGGAGGCTATGACACTCTTCAGAGAGATGGAAAACAGAACAAGGCAATTTGGCACACGATCAAGGGTGAAACCCGTGGAGGAATCGAATCAAAACCCTAAATTAGAGAAGCAAGTCCAAGCTCTTGCCTCTATGATGAAAGAGTTCATGAAAAAAAGAGTTCAACAAGCAAAAGTGTGCAGCGTCTGTAATCTTGATCATCACACAGATTCATGTCCACAAGTGTCGGAGGATTTGGCAGAAGTTAAGGTGTTAGAGATTAACAACGGATAAAATAGGCTATAGTTTTTACAGGGCAACAACAAGGGTTCTGGGGGAACTAAGGGGGAGAGAGACAACATCCCTATGCAAAAACCTTCAACCCAAGTTACCGAGATCATCCCTACTTCCGTTGGCGAGAGGATATTCAACCATAAGGGTACAATCGAGGAGGACAAGCTCCACCTCAACCCTATCCAAGGGGAGAAGTGCCTTCCAACAACAACACCTCACTTTACAAGTCAGACCGAGAGGAAATCCTTGATGTTATCTCTTAATTAACCAAGAAGCAAGAACTCTTCGCAAAGCGTATAGGGTTGGAGATTGAATATCTTGGGACAAGAAAATTCTCAAACATTAAAAATCTTGATGTTAAAGTCGGGAAACTTACCACATCGGTAAGCTAACTTTAAGCCAAGGAATCCGACAAGCTTCCCTCCTAATTGGATATTAATCCAAGGAATGTTAGTCCCTTGAAATTGAGAAGAGGGAAGGAAGTGCACAAGCCTAAGAAGGAGGTCCTACATGAAGACAACTTGTTTTAAGAACAAAACAAAAATAACTCGAAGGAGCAAGAGTTGGTTGTAGAGAAGCCTATCAAGGAGATTTTAACACCAGAGGCACGGGTGAACCTCCTGCCTCCATTCCCTAATTCACTTAGGGAAAGGCCAAAGGCTACAACCAATGATGAGCAAATCCAAAAAATCTTCGAGAAGGTGGAGGTAAGTGTCTTGATCTTAGACTTGATTGAACGTTTTTCATCATATGCAAAGTTTTTGAAAGTCACGTGTACCAAAAAGAGGAGTAAGCCCCTTGGGAAATTAGGAAAAATGAAAGGAAAGGGAGTTGCCACACTTAATCATAGAAAATTTCCTACAAAATGTGATAACCTTGACATGTTTTCAGTTCCTATTTATTTAGGTGGTAAAGTGGTGAAAAATGCTATGATTGATCTTGGAGATTCTATTAATTCCATTCCTTCTTGAAGAGATGAGAACCTAGAAATAGGTGAACTAAAGGAAACTAGGGTGATTGCCCAAATGGCCTATCATTCTTAAGCTAGTCCTCAGGGACTAGTTTAGGATGTGATGGTTCGAGTAGACAGGTTAGTGTTTCCGGCGGACTTCTATGTCCTTGATGTTGGGCACGATGGTGGTGCATCCTCAATTTTATTGGGGAGACCTTTTCTTAAAGCACCAAGGACTAAGATTGATGTTTACTTAGGAACGCTAACCTTAGAGGATGACATAGATAGAGTTGGTTTTGATATTTACAAGTCTAAGCATGATTCACCTAATCCCTATCTTGTGTGTGAAGGTATAGCCTTGTGTGAAGAAGATGTTCAACATGATAACTCTTGCATGTTAGATGATGATTGCCTTGATGTGACTCTTGAAGATAGCGATGAGAATAACATGAGTGATAAGACTTTTTATGAATCTGAAAGTCATGATAAAATTCCTACCTTTCACTTTAATTGTGATGAACATGACGATGAGACTATTGCCTTGCCTAATGTTAGTGATGAATTGTGTATCTTGGATTGTTATTCTATGCTCACTAATATGCAGCGGTTTTTAGGAATAGGTGAGGATGTAAAATACCCTCGACCACATCCTAAACCCAAGGAAATGGCTAAGGATTTAAAAATGGCTAAGAAGGGATATTCACTTTTCCTGGTTAATAAAGCGCTCAAAGGTAAGGATGAATTCTTGTGGAGACCTATTTACAAGGATTTCATTGTGGGTGGGGTTGCCGAAGGCGAATCTTAAGACCCAATGATAGGTTCTTTCAATTAGATGCATGAAAAGGAAATAAGTCGTGAGGATGAAAATAAATATACGGTGCCTGTTCTTGCTTTGTTCTGATATCTTTTGGTTAATTTTGCATGTTTTTAGTATTTGAAAAAGAATTTTGAGATGAAACTCTTGTGGATTGATGAATTTGAGTTCGAGTCTTGTTCTTTTATAGTGATAGGATATAGGGATTGTTTGTGACAAAATATTTTTCAAAAAGGGGGAAAAAGGCACTGGCCTCGTGTCACACCTGTTGGCACGAGGGGGCCTCATGCTAAATTCTAGCATGGCTCGTTCCACATGGATTGGCCCATGTTGAATTCTTGGACGGGCTATGCCAGATGTTTGGCACGTGGGGTGCTTGGTGCCAGACTTAATATTTTGTGATTTGTGGGTCACAAATTCAAATTTTTGAAATTCAAATTTGAGCTAAAAAATGGAATTCTTGGCTCATTAATCCAGCAAAATCTTTTTTCCCCTCAAGTGTTGGTGTAAATAGTACATCAGCACCTCCCTTATGCATAAATTGATTGGTACTTTTTGTCCCTCTCCCTCTCTAATTTTCAAAAACACCATCCTTATCTCATGTGTACTTTTTTTTATTCATATTCTTTGCTTAAATTTTTGATCCATAGTACATTACCTCACCCATAGGATTTATTTAAATCATTAAAATTTCTCAAGAACACTCTCTCACTCTCCTAGGGATAGTTTAAAAAATTTGTGCCATTTTTCTCAAAAATTAGCATTTTTTGCTTCTTCTTGTGTGGATTCTTCATCTCTTGGCTTCAAATTCAGGGTAATCCTTTGAGTTCTATGTTTACTTGATTTATTTATCATTATGGTGATGTGATGAGGGGCTTTGTGCTTGAAATATATGTTGAGATGTTCTTGGGAATTTTTTTGGGGTTATTTGAATGATTTTGTGCTAAGGGGTGGGTGTATTGTTCTTGTGCATTGAGTATGTAATATTCATTGAATGGGATGATTTAGGTGGGATGATTCTTGATTGCATGATACTCTTGATGGGATGTATGATTATTCATGGGTTGTTTGTTTGGAAATGATGTTTCTTGATTGAATAGCCCTTATGTGAAGATAACATGTTTTGGGAATGTTGTTGCAATTTGAGAAAGAAGTGTTCATTGTGAATAAATCTTTATGCATGCCCTTGATTATCCTTCCATTACCATTTTTTTTCTTGATGTGAATAGAATTCCTCTAAGGAGACCCATTTCGGAGAAAGGGATATCTTCCAGGGGTGAAAAAGGGAAGAAGCCAACCAAAGTTGTGAAATGAGGGCTGGAAACTACCCTTCCTCCCACCCCCGCTAGCTTGATTGATGAATTCATGGGTTTAACCCAAATTTCCAGGAGCGCGACCTGGAGGTACAGGTACCTAAGTGGTCCAAATCTTACTATCTTGGAAACAAATTTCACTTGCAAGAAGACGTTGGGAGCTCTAGGCTTACTCAAGCCCATCAGCTTAGTAGGATAGGCCTAGAGAGCTTATTGGACAAGCAATCGAAGACCTATGTTCGATGGACTTCGGAATTCTTGGCAACTTTGGAGCAAATGAAGGCTAGCGAGGGGAGGAAGCTCATTCAATTCCACTTAGACGACATTGACCATACTATGTCTCATTTGGACATTGCTCAATTGTTCAGGTTGAATTACTTGAAAGAGGTTCCAAGGACACATCGACATGGCTTTCCATTCTTTTTCAATTTTTTTGGAGGACTCGTTCTGGAATCGAGAGGAATCACCTTTGCAAGAGCACAATGATTTTCTATCCGAAGATGAGATATTTGCAAAGATTTTTGTCCATGGGGGTATTTTGTCACGGAAAGCTCTCACAGTGTCTCAAGTCGGAAGTCCAAATCCTTTAGGCAATGACTCCGGAGGGAAACCTTTTCCCCAACATGGTTTCCTCTTTCTTTGATGAATGCCTTTCCCTGGGAGAGAGGAAAGGTGGAAATATCTCTGTGGGTAGCACGGTCGGACTTCTAGCCCAGTATTTAGTGCATCTGATCCCAGCTTCTTTCGTGTTGGAAAATATGGGATGCTCGGGTACATGGTTTACAATGGAAAAAGTTGCGAAGGTGTTCATGGCTTCTAATTTTTTTTTCTAGTGTTCCCCGTTGGACTGGTAGTGTTTTGCTTCTTATTTACGGTAAACACCATACCAACAACTTTGGAGGTTTACACTATTTACCAGAAAATGAAGGTGGTCGAAGAAGAAGAAGAAGAAGAAGAAGAAGAAGAAGGAGAACTAGAGAAGAGGTTTTGCAGGGACCAACTGTTTGAGTAGATATAAAGAGAATTGCTATGACAGAAGACATCAGAATGCTTAGGGAGTTAATGGCTCTAAATTTTGAGAATCAACCCCTTACCGCCCAATGTCAGTTGCAAACTCAAGAGTGGAATGATACAATGCTTTCTTAATGTTCACGAGATGGTCGGGAAGGATCCAAACAAACACTTCTCGGAGTTTGATTTGGTTTGCACCAATATGAAACCACAGGAGGTGTTGGAGGGGGACTACAATTTGAGGTCTTTTCCTTTATCACTAAGAGACGCTGTTAAGGATTGGATATGATGCGTAGGTTCCTTGAGAAGTATTTTCCAGCTTCAAAGTCTGCAGGGATTGTAGAAGTATTTGTCTAATATTTTAAAACTCCCAAATGAATCTTTGTATGAATATTGGGAGAAATTCAAGAATCTATTGGCAAGCTTCCCCTACTACCCGTTCAAGGAGGGAGATCTCGTTTACTACTTATTTGAGGGCTTATGTGATTAGTACATACAAATGGTGAACACCGCATGCAATGGTTTGATAGCAAACAAAAGCCCCAAAGATGCTATGGTTTTATTCAAGGAAATGAAAATTGGTACACTGCAATTTAGGACCCGGTCACGAGTTGAGACTTTGGAATAACCCGCTCACTCCCATTGAAGTGAAGTCCAAGCTCTTACTTCAATTATGAAGGAATTCATGAAGCGGAGAACACAACAAGTGAAAATGTGCGGGATTTGCAACTTAGACCACCCTACCGACACATGTCCACAAGTTGTGGATAACTTTGAGGAGGTGAAGGCTTTGGACTTCAATGGAGGGAGCAAACAATTTGGCAGAGGAAAGCTACATGGTTTTCGACGGAACCAAGGGGGAGATTTTCAAGAACCTTATGCAAACTCGTTCAATCCCCGATATTGCAACCAATCAAATTTCCAGTGGCACAATGACAACCAATGGTATAATTGAGAATAAGTTCCACCTTTACCTTACCTGAGGGGCGAATGGCCTTTCAACACAAATGCTCCAATTTATAAGTCGGATCCGGGTGAAATTCTTGTGGTGGTTGCACAGCTGACAAAGAAAAGCGATATGTTCGCAGAGCACACGAGAAGGGAAATTGAGGAGCTAGGCACAAGAGCTTTATCAAGCATAAATAACCTTGAAGTGCAAGTTGGTCAACTTGCTACCTCGGTGAGCCGGCTCGAGGCAAGAGACTCCGGCAAGCTACCATAATTTCCATAGCTACCACTGATATCTGCGACGTCGGTATGCTATCTGTCACAACTCAGATTATGCTATAATGATGAGACGTCACATATTCTTATTTCTAGTAGCTTGTTATTCAGTTTGGGATGTCGCATCTATCTCGATCTTACCTTTGATATGACCAAAATGTTACTGACGTTGCATTCTGGCATCTAAGTTTACAATGGATTTGCATATGCGACTTTAGTCTTTATCGGTCATGTGTATGGATTTACCAACCAATATGTGAAGTTGCAGGTACAAGTCAACCAACCCACTGCTTTGGGCAGACATGCACCTGTGACGGTATTACTGACGTCGTACCTTGCATTGCATAAGGCAGTTCACACTTAACATTTTCGCTTTTGATGCAGGACTAATGGTTGGCGAAAGATCGTCTAATACGCCACATTTTTAGGTCTTTCACCAATGCACATATATATTTACTAACACATCTTTACACTTTATAACAACTAATACTTTTTGATTTCCGTATAGTTCCTCACACAACGGAGCAACCCAGAGCCTGTTTTCTTTAACCTTGAACATCATACGATGGCTATTGTTAACCCACATTTCCACTACACTCTAAAGCAGTAGAACTTTGGGGAAAACCCTACTTCGGTAAAGCTTTTTAAATATATTTTATTTTTTGACAATTGCATATATATATGCATATTTCTAATAAATATCTTTTATGTGACTTAGTATATCCTGTGTGAGATTGTACAACTTTTTCCGACTGAGAAGACCCCTAGTAGTGCTAATATGCTACATGACAGAGTGACGTATGAACTACTTGTGAGGTGGTAAGATCAAGGCCCTTTCCCCCAAGGGTTTTGGCGAGTTCCTTAGGGGAAACAACCTACAAATTATGGACACCTTGTTCTTCGAAATGATGGAAGCTAAGGGGTCAATCGTCTTTAAGGTCGTCATTATCCAAGTTGATTGAGTTTATTGTAATTTCTGTTATGTTTGAACTAAAACAATTCGTATTCGAATTTATGTATTATTTCTAAGGATATTTTCATGACTATTATTTTTTCTAATTATCAAACTATCTTATTTGAATATTTTATAATTGACTGTGTATATGCAATTTGATATTTTCATGATTTTATAAACCATTTTATAATTCTATGATTAAAAATCATTGAACAAAGGGTGTACTGGACGTGCATGAAAGAGAGGAGGATTTCTAGTGTGTTTGTAGCACGATGATTGCTAGCTGCTGTAGTGCCTTATTTGTCTTTTTTACATTCCCCTAAATTAATCGTGATGATTGGATATTGGGAGGAGAGAGACACCAAAACAGGGAAAAGCGCACCCCCATTTTGTTTTTGCATTATTTTCTATCACCATCAAATTATTTACTTTAACTTATTTTTCACATATCTACGACATTGGTAGTCAATCGCAACACATGTCAGTGAAATCAATGTTTAATGCAAAACCGGGGCACCCTTTGAAACAACATATGCAACGTCGCACGCTATTCGGTAACATTATTTACTTCTTTTTTTACCTTTTGCTTCGGTTCCTATAACAACCGAGGTTAAAAAATCAGTTAGTTGCCTCAGTTTTTTTATAACCGAGGTAAATAATATATTTTACTTGGAAAAGGATAAAAATCAAGATAAAAGATTTTTTACCTCGGTTATTTGAGGTTAGCCAAAAATCTGAAGTAAAAGGGGCAGAGTAATATGTCATTTTTTGTAGTACAGATGGAACTAAACACCCCGCAATCATCCCATAAGTAATAAGAGAGTCAATAAGCAAAAGAGTGAGATCAAAAGTTTCAAGCTTTCCCAATTCCACCCTATCGCGTAGGAAATACCTAACACTACAACCAACAGGGTCAGCGAAGGGATAATCTTCATTTAAAGTCCATTTCTCCTTATGACGAAAGCAAACTCTCAATATGTTCACTAAAATTCAAAAGTGGATCGGCTAATCCAATTGCTAGGTATTCACTAAAGTTTGCAATATAATAATCAAAATGTTTCCCTTTATCACGTAAAGCCTCATATCGAGTTTTAGGGGATTTGATACAAACCTTCTTTCATCAGTGCGGGTTGTGTGACTGGTTGATCGAGAACTAGCAATTCCTTGACTTTCTCCTCCCCTTCCCATGATTTTTGTGGAGTTTAATGAATTTGGTTGATGATTTTCTCGTTTGCAAGTGCGTAAAATTGGAGGGTAGGGTTTTTTGATTTGGGGATTGTGCTGAAAAATGCTTGATTGCCTTGTTTTTTCATATAATGGCCAATTTCCGATTCATAAATTTAATTCATTTCTTTGTAACATAGATCTGAACAGCTTCAGAGTTTGGAAGCATTTAATTGGTAAATATTAATGTTTTTTTCGTTGGACCCGTGCTACTCCGGAATTGTCACGCGATGCAGCAAATGAAGCTTCTGAGTTTGGAAGCAGATTCCACTCTTATGATTAAACTGACAAGAGCAAGTTTTGAGCTCAGAATGTGCTATGTCCTTTAAAACCAAAAGGTGGATGAACTTCATAACTCGGAAGCTTGTCCGGTCTTTTGGTAATTTTTTTCACATCAACTTGAAATGTTTGATGGATTGACAAATTATTAGAGCCACTATCCTAGAATAATATATTCACGAAATCAAATCCAGCATATCAAATATTATGAAAAATAGGAAATGAACATGAATCCATCGATTCTTACAAATAAGATTAAATCCAACCATTCATACAAAATTTTAAAATTCATCAAATCTAAAACAAAGTAAAAATAGCACATCATTTTGACACATCATGTTTACGTATCAAAATAAATCATTTCTAACTTTCACACCTCTTCGAACATAGCTTCAATGTCCGGGTCTACCGCATCCTCTACTACCTCATCTGTTTGGCCCTTCACCCCCGCTTCGGCCCCAGAAGTTTGTTCTCCACATCCGAAGGCATTTGCTTGAACCTCGACCTCATCACCATAATCATCACCATGTTAGTCGCTCTCATAGAATACCAGTTCAAAGTTCGGTGGTACCTCATTGTCATTCAATTATAGGTTAAAGCTTTGGGATTCCAGGAATTCCATATGTTGTGAATGCACTCGGTCCAACATGTCGTGGGTCTTGGTCACGTCTGAGCAAAGACAGTCAAAACATTTGGAAAGTCATGCCTTTAATCCATCCCGGGATCCTAACAATTATTAACAATAAATTAAATTTATAATTTCCACCAAAGTAATTGTAAAAATAAATGAATAAAATATTTATACTTACAGGAGGTCAAAGCCTCGGCACTATCTAGGGTTGCTTCGCGAGCCCTCTTAGCATTCTTTGCTGCTTGACCAGGTAGTGGCCTGTTCTCCCACTTGTTGTCGGCGCCAAGTTTTAGTTGTTCGTGATGGAACCACCCTTTATCATAGTACTTTATGCGAAGAGGCATATCCTGGGGCTGCACTCCCACCTTCTTCAACATAGCCGTCATTAGACCACCATACGGAAGGTCCATTTTCTTAGTATTCGCAGCTTTGAGAATGAATGATAGTATGGCATACCCGGTGTTTATCTTTACCTCCTCTATCACATAATAAAAGAGCATTAGGTTCACTTTAGTTGGCTAGCACATGTAGCTGCTCGTGGCAACAAGTTAATACAAATTCACTCATAAATTAGACACTGCTCAATGGTCAACACGCTAATGTCATAGCGTTCTGCTTGACCCACGGTAGCCTCTTCTATCTTAAAATATATTTTTTTTCTATCCCAACAGGACAGGGTGGGGTTGCGTCGGTTATGGAGGGATAAGATTGTGTGTGGTAACTCTCTAGGAGACCATTCGAATCATCGGGTTGTAATTTTTTGGGTGAGGTATAAGGACAATCTATGGCTTCATTAATTGAGTACTCTATCATAACATTTTTTAGCTAACCCTCGTAATACCCTTATTGTTACTAGATTGACCCAAATTTCCTTAAAATTGTATAACTTCGTCAACATAAACGGGCTTGGTCATACACGTGATATTCTCTAAATGTTGAGTCTTAAATCGTGAAAGGAGATATTCAAGCGCTAAATCACCAACATCGCTACTTAATATAGTCTAAGAATTTATGACCTATCTCTTCGAGAAAGTGACATACCTCTGATCCGCATTTTTGTTGAAGAATTTCAACGATGAGTTGATCTCCATGATCGGCTTATGACTCCGCTCGCTTGCCATTGATTTGTTGACCGAGATTTTACGACTCATTCTCCATCTCCGGGGGTTTGTGAGAAATGTGGATGAATTTATCCTCTAGGTTTTAGGAAATTGTGTTGTTTGATTTGGAGAAATTTGAATCTGCTTGTTATAATCCCTTTTTGTATTTAATACCACTTTCGAGCTCGGAAGTTGTTCTGTCCATACTCATCAAAGGGACGACAAGTTTAGGAACACGAAAAGAGTTTCTAATATACTTTCGAACTAAAAAATAGCTTCCGACGGGAAAAATAAAAAGGAGAAGCGAGGTTTAACAATGGGAATTTATTACCCATTTGAAACCTATACGAATCCCCCCCCAAATTTTTCACCACAAAAACCCTTTCAAACCCTCTTCTAAATTCCCTCTCATCTCCAACCTAACATTTGATGAACCCTTGATTTGAGGTATGCGTTCATCATTTATTTCATGTTTTTCTCTATTCATTTCCAATTTCCAATCTCATTTTGTGTATTTTTCAAAAGATTTGTTTTTCTTTGGTGAAAAAGGTATGATTATGGATTTCATGTCATTTGTTTGAAGAAAATGTTAGCCCTCTCTTATTTTAGGAGCTAGGGTTTGTGTTTGGAAACAAAATTTTGGATAAGGAAGGGAAAAAATAGTTTACCAAGAAGGGGTTCGTGATTTTGTTGAGATCTTTCTGGTGTGGACTTCCAATTGTGTTTATAAGTACAACAAACATCACCTTTTGTGACAGGAAAAATGTGTCGCTTATCACTAATCTAGTATCACAAATGTAATTTTGTGACATTGTTTGCTTCATTATTTATTGTGTTGTGAAAGCCCGTATCGTATTTTTGCTACACAATTTTTTATTGTGTCACAAATAAAGCAACATTTTTTTAGTCACTAAATTACGTGTCGTATCTATTTGCAACATATTTTGTGGCATTATCATTTTGTGACGCATGTATATTTGCCACACATTATGCTTCAATTGCTCTTAGTGACACATATTTTTGTGACATGTTATGTGTCATTTTCATTTAGTGATGCACAGATGATGGCGGCACATTATGCAACATTTATATTTAGTGATGCAAATTTTTTTTGTAACACTTTATGCGCCATTTACACATAGTGATGCATGTTTGTTTACAACACATTATGTGACCTCATTTAAATTGCCGTACTATAATTTGCCACAAAAATTGTGACATGTCAAATAATGTGAAGTGATACTTTACAACACATGCATCAACATATAATGTGTCTTATATGATGGCGACATAAACAGTTTTTGTCACATATAATTTTATTTATCGTAAATAATACAACACATTTGACATCACTTAATTATTGTGTCATTATTCATGCAACATATATAGGATCATTAATTGGTATGGGTAAAATTTGTGTCGCATAAATTGACGATATATGATTAAAATATTATAAATTTAATATTTTTCGATGCAGCGCGACACAATTTTTATAACACATAAATATTTAAAATTAATTTAATTGTTTTCATTTCGATAAATAACTTTGACTAATAAATTTTACAATAAATATATAAAAAAATAAACAGATTATATTATAATGAAAATCTCAATTAATAATATAATTGTAAAATATTAACCAATATGCTAAAATCAGAACTAAACAATAAGGAATTTCAAAATAAAAATATCACCATAAAAATAGTTTTTATAACACTACTATTAAACATTTGGAAAAGTATTCAAAAAAACATTGCAAGACGTAAATAAAAATACACCAACTACTGCATCCAAAATCATGTTGTCTTTCTCTTAGTCCTGGTCCAACCTCTTGTTTCTTATTTTCAATCAAAATGTTCCACGAAATTGCAACAAACTACAACGAAACACAACAATAATGTTACAATTTTTTTTTAAAAATGGTGTAAATAGCAAAGGAAGTAACATCTAAAGTAGTAAGAAAAATGAATACATCATCTGCCAAATGGAAAACACAACTAGAGAACTGAGACTCAATAAAGACTATGTAAGAATTTAGAAAGTGCAGTGAGTATTCTCATAGTACACCAGAAAATACAAATCTAGAACATCTAGAAACAAATCAATTGATAAAATTCATGTACACTCTTTGATCATGAAAAAGTGAGCAAGAAGTAGAAAAAATAACTTCGGAAACCATAGATTTAGTATCATGACTTGGATCTCTAATTCATCCATAACTTCTCATACACAAATTATTCAAATCCATGTCCACTAAATTTGCAAGAATACTTTATCTAACTTTTGATCGGGTCAACAGAGTCAACAGATTAGGCGTACCTTAACCTTCACAAGGGAAAATAATAAACCTTCTTAGTGGGATTTTTGAATTTATCGATGCTAGTTTCTACAACCCTACCAATATAAGCTACACTTAGAGAGAGATATCTGCCAGAAGTAATCAAATGCATGCGACAAAGCAAGGTTGTCGATTAAATATATTAAATGGAAACCATTTCAGATAAATACTTTGTCATAAATCTTAAGATATCAGTCGCTTTAGGATCACATGACCGCTAATGAATGCCATATATTTGACATGAAACCACATATGTGAACTTCATGTCTGCAACTGCTTGACAAAGGATATACAAGGATATATAGTTACTATTATTCAGTATATGATTTGATAACCTTATGTCACTTCAATAAATATGGAAGAGTGGAAGCACTAATATGTGAATAATAAATATTATAAATATATTACAAGCGAACTCAGTGTAATTATCTAAGTACCTTTATTATTTGCTATATCAAGGAAGACCGGTTGCAAAGATTGCTGATGGTACATCATGCCTAACACTTGATTATATACAGCAGTTTAGGCCATGGAGGCTAATAGAAAACACCGCACAAAAAATGTAACTAAAAAATGTCAGGACCCATACCTTTTTCTATTAAGTAAAGATGTGGTCAAAGATGAAATTATTCAAATATCAATTTTTGTTTATAGCTGGCCTCTATAAGATGCCCATAGTAGTAGTTCTTCTTCCAGCCTTATATTCCCCATAACATCTTGTTCGCTGCTACAACAAATGTGTTCGAGAAATTTCTCCCACTCATCTGCAGTACATTTTATGTGGTTCACATCAGAAGAGTACAACTAAAGCTGACAAATATTAGCAACAATAAAAGAGAATTACATGGGTATATATTTTTCAAATAAAAAAGCACCAAAACACCGTCCTAGTTAGGTTTATTCAGTGAATCAATGGAGAGAAGAACCTCATCAAGGTACTGCAACTAGGTTAATACAAGAAGTTTGGACTTAGAGCAAGGATTTTTATTCTGATCCAAAGGAGGAAGTGGCGGGGCTTCTTCATCAAACAGTTCGCTTTCCCACCAATTTTTTCACCTTCCCTATTAACTCGGTCACTTGCCCCCCAACCCTCTCAACAGTCAAGGAGAGTTGATTTCCAAAGTCCCTTATGCAACAAAATACTTGGTTTTGGATTGAGTCACTAACTTTACCAAAGTTGGCTAACGATCCAAGTATTTCGTCACAAGTAGACTTGGGGTGTGATCTTTGACCAAACCGAGTGAGTCAAGGTATGATTTTGATTCTCTTTCTTGTAGGTCTTGTAATACGGAAAAGTCCATTACATTTCCATATTCACTCAACCAGGAGCAAGTCACCGAGGGTGGTCAAATTGACAAACCCTACAGAGTTTCATATGTTGAACACTTTTGCCCCACATTTCACTTCAAAAAAAATAAAAATAAACACAACACTAATTACTTAACTAACACGTAATGTAAGTTAATCACTAGACCATACATTATCATTCCCGACAGCTGCACCAGAATTTGACCTGCCCAACCCGGTGCATCGTTAAACATGCAGGAGGAGGCTGCCAGAAGCTATTAAGGGTCAAATATAAAATTTGTAATTTTTCTCCCACTCTTACTACTATGCTATCGATAATGGTAGATAGTTGAAAGTACCGGGATCATCCACGGAGATTTTATGGATCTAGAAGTTAGCTACGCAAATTGTCGTCATGTCATCAATCCAATCACCTGTTAGGAATAAACAGTGTTGTGAATGTAACCATTTGGGGGAGGGAGCTTCAAGTATCAATTGTAAACTACTAACATGCAAACACAAAAATAAACTATATTAACTTGCACTTGGGGAAATTTGCATGACATGATCGATAATTGGCTCTTATCCTCAATTCATTCACATATAAGAATGTAAACCTATCTTATGCCTATGTCACATAGTGTGGAGATAGCCCAATATTTCCCTCGTTAGTCATGGAAGGTAATACCACCAATACATACTTATCCCACCGTCTCCATAATTAGGGATGCGCTCCAATCTAGTGACCTCATAGAATATCCCCTTCCCTTACTCTCAATGCTAATGCATCCCCGCTTGGAGTAACTAAGCCCGTCTAAAAGGACGTTGCCTCACGTAGGTCACAACCGTTAAATATGAAAGTAAGGGCATTACATCCCGAACTCTCCACTATGGATCTCAACTCCTAGGCCTAGAAAGGAATAGATAATTGAGATCTTGTGATGATTCTAAGGTTGGTATGACTTTGTGATTTCTCCAAGCCAGCACAACCCTAGTTTCTACAAATAACCATTCTCAATATATCGGGGTAAGCCAAGGGTTTTCCCTCGTTGGGATATGCCGAATCGACCGTCCAACATGTGATTCCTATGCTATGATTATCCAATTAGAATTATGATTTAACACATGCAAAGATATTTCATCAAAGTGACATGAATACACAAAACTCACTAGTGCTCTTGAGCCTACTCCACAATTCGAACACTCCCAAAATAGCAATGATATCTAAAATGATAATATGCTAGCATACATGTATGGACACATTATAAGAATGGCATAGCATAAATCTTCAAAGATGAAGAATCACACATCAAGCACAAATATTCATAGGAATTAAAATGGGAGAATCTAAATCTCAAAAAGACAAAAATCTAATCATGAATACAAATAACCCCAAGTTGTATTAACTACTACCTAGATATTGAGTCCAAGTATTTCATTGGATTCAATGCCACTTGGGCAAAAAGGAAAATAAAAGACGAAAAGAAAAAAAAACTAGAGAGAATGAGGAGAGTTTTTTCTCTTTAGGCTGCTCTTAAGATCTAAAAATGAAACATCACATTATTCCTAATTATCCTTGGCCTATATATATATATATGTTAGTAGTGGAACATGCCTAAAAATAGGCCCAAAAGTGGCCAAAATTCTTAGCAGCCTCAATTGGCACGGGAGGTGGTCCGTGCTACAGCCTGTGCCTTCATAGTGTCGCAGGATGCCTAGCCTGGCATAGACTGTGTCGGTCGTGCTGGCGCGGGAAGCCAGGCATGGTACGGACCATGTCGGTCATGCTGGAATGTCCCAATGGCTCTGGCACAAGCCGTTTAATTTCGTGCTGGTGCTTTCCATATATTCCGGCATGGGCTATTGGTCGGGTTTTCTTTTTGCTCCTTATGATCCATGCCACAAATCCTTTTCACTCCCCATCAGCTGGATGCTCCTTTTGCTCAATACCTCAATGCACCCCATGTTATTATTCACACCCCATGGGCTGGTGTTAGCATTTGTGACTTGGAACGACGCAGGCCACGTAAAACGGAATGTCCCACTCCTATACTAAGCCGATTTTGGAGTGAATAGTGACTTGAAGTGGTACGACCAGCCTAAACGGGGTACCCCCATACCATGATTTGACACCAATCATGCCAGTTGATACAGACCGCACCATGGCTTCCCCGCACGGGCTGTGCCGGCTGATGCGGGTCGTGCTAGCCTCTGGTTCATGCCAAGCTAGTGTGGTCTGTGCCGGTCGCTGCTTGTTTGATTGTCAATCTACTTTGCTCCTCTACGGATGAACCGTTGGTCAAATTTGAGAATTCTTTTAGTCGATTTCATAGCTCTCAAGAAGACAAATCCAATGATGTGATCTTAAATTGCTTATTCATCTAGGATCTTTCCATGAACTTCGTGAAACTCCCGGACAATAATTCTTCCTCTTAGGACTTGGCCTTTGTGAACTTCGAATCAACCTCATTTAGTTCCCATTCCATCTAGTACCATGATTTTAGGTTCATGGCCTTCAAGTCCACTACCACCCTTTCGAGTGGCCTTTAAATCTACTACCACGAGTTAAGGTTCGTGGCCTTCTACAAAAGATTAAAAAAATATAAGTACTCACAAGCCACCTACTGGTGAGATAAAAAAGGGAAGATCTAGGCGGCTATAAATACAAAATATCTATTAGTTCTAATTAAGTCTACAAAATGTAGGATTTAGACAAGGAAACCAATATTGTCATCTAAACCCTTTATTGTGGAAGCCTAACTAAAAATAGCAATTGACTAAACAAAATATTATAATAAATGAGTTAGATGCATCGGCTAACGCATGATATATGATGCACATCAGGAGTTCAAAGGTAAACCCGAGGCTTTACAGGCATTGATTGATGACAAAGGGAAGCCTCTTTACAAGGGTTCAAAACACTCGGTTTTGAGTACGACCTTGAAAATTATAAATTTTAAGGCTAAATTTGGATGGATTGAAAACTCCTTGACCGTGGCTCTCCAAATTTTCCTGGACTTGCTTCCCGAAGGTAATCTATTGTCGGATTGGTGTTAAGGCACCAAAAAAATACTTTTCGATTTGGAAGTCCAAAAAATCCATGCATGCCCAAATGACTGTATGTTGTATAGGGGGGAAGTAGACAAAGATAGAGACACTTTTTGGGCTTGCGACGAGTCTCAGTATAAGTTGAAGAGTAGTGAAATTTCTATGGGTGCGGAAGTTGTGTCCAATTGAATAAAAATACACCAGCAAAGGTGTTATGGTATCTCCCTATCATTTCCCAATTTAAGAAGTTGTATGTGAGTAAGGAAGATGCAAACTTGTTGCGTTGATACACGGACGACCAATGATGTGATTAGACATACTTCACATGGTGAGCAATGGAAGAAATTTGATGGTCTATACCCTAAGTTTGGCAATGAATCCCGACATTTGAGGTTAGGATTGTGTATGAACGGAATGAATCCATATGGTAATATGAGCAATAATAATAGTAGCTGGCCTGTGATGTTGGTGATTTACAACCTCCCATCTTGGTTGACGATGAAGCGCAAGTATGTTTTTGTTGTCTTTAATGATATCAGGCATAATGCATCCAGGTAATGATATTGATGTGTATCTTTCTCCTCTAGTCAAGGATTTGTTTACTTTGTTCAATGAAGGTGTTTGAACGTATGATAGCTTGGTTGAATATTTCTTCACTTTGAAAGCTATGTTATTTTGCACCATCAATGACTTCCCCGCTTATGATAATTTTTCTGGATATTCTGTGAAAGGACATTTAGCTTCTAGTATGTGATAAAGATACTGATTTTTGTCAACAAAAACATGGTTCTAAAATAGTGTATCAGGGACACGGGATGTTTCTTCCTGAAGGGCACCCACGGCGGTCGGCGAAGAAATTGTTTAATGGGAAAGTGAAGGGTAGAGGAGAACTTATCCCACTGACTGGTACACATATTTTTTATAATGTGAAGACTTTCCTAATGACTTCGGGAAGATAAAAAGAAAAGCAGTTGTTGATGGTAGTTGGAACAAATGGTCAATTTTTTCAATCTACCTTATTAGAAGGATTTTGATGTTAGACATTGTTTGGATGTAATGAACATTGAGAAGAATGTATGTGATTCCTTAATTTAGATGTTGTTAAATACCCCTGGGAAAATAAATGATGGGTTGAAAGCAAGGCGTGATTTGGTTGAGATGGGAATTCAGAAGAATCTGGGACCAGTCGCATCTAGAGAAGACTGTTATTTTCCCCTTGCATGCTACACTATATCGCAGTCGGAGAAGAAATATGTCAGTGATACATTTAGTAGTGTTAAAGTTCCAGGTGCTTACTCATCTAACATTGGCACTTGTGTGCCATTAGAAGAGTTGAAGCTGGTTGGGTTGAAGTCACATGATTGTCATAACCTCATGCAGGAATTGAATGCCATTACAATTCGAGCTTCATTGCCACCAAATGTTAAACTGTGCATTACAAAGCTATGTTTGTTAGTATTTCTTATTTGAACAGGTTGCAAGAAATGATTGTTGAAGTTCTATTCTGGATGGAAATGTACTTTCCACCCTTATTCTTTTACATTATGATACACTTGTGTGTCCATTTATTTTGGGAGATAAATCAATGTGGTCCTATTTTTCTAAGATGGATGTACCCCTTTGAAAGGTACAAGAAGATATTTAAGCCATTTGTGAAAAATTGGTACATGCTAGAAGCTAGTATTGTGCAGTGGTACGTGATAGAAGAGACCATCAAGTTTTGGACTGAGTATATGAAATAAGTTAAATCTGTTGGTGTTCTAGTTGCTGGACATGATGGGAGTCTGAAATGTGTGGGAATGAGACAGGGTAAACTTTGCAATCCTTCTGTTAAAGATTTAAATGCTGCTCATCTTTATGTCTTGTAAAATTATGAAGAAGTAGTCCCCTACATTGATGTTCATATAGATGCCATAGAGTGGTGCACCCACATTTAAATGAGGCTCAGGTCCTCCAATTGCATTCTGCGACATTCGCTTCATGGTTGAGAGATCATGTAGTTGTTGGGGAACATTCCTCGAAAGTGAAATGGTTGTCGTACAGACTTGGAACGTTTCTTTCACATGTAGGTTATGAAATCAACAGTTTCATATTTTCCACTAAATCAATTGATGATAGAAGTGTCACTTAGTACAGTGGTGTGTCACTCATCTCCGAAGCATTGCATGTTGTAAGTGGCAGTGAAGAGAATTCTATGTACGCTAAAAACGTTACTTTGGGGCGATCTCTAAAATTTGGGAGCTTACTATGTCACGATGTGGATCCCTATTTTTAAATGTCAGTGGGTGGATATTAATAAAGGTCAGCAAATCGAGGAATTGGGATTCACCCTAGTGGACAGAAGTAGGGTGGGCTGGAAAGATAATCCATTCATTTTGGCATCTCAAGCAAACCAGGTATTCTATGTTAGGGACCCGGTTAATTCAAAGCGAGAGATTATTGTCATTGTCGAAGCAAAGCGGGAGGCTTTCGTCGTGCCTCTCAAAGATAGTATTTATAAGCCGTAATTGCGGCTAACTACTAGAAAGTAGATAGTAGCAAGTCAGGGTCGTCCACGAGGAAAAAGGGGTTTTATTGAGTGTTAAGCGTAATTAAAAGCACACAAAGATGTCACTCTAAGTGTGTGGTAACAAGCTTGGGGGTTTTGGTTTTAGAAGAATACTACGACTACTTTAAAGAGATACATTAAACAAAAATTAGAGAAATTAATATAACTACGATCACACTATTACTAAAGATGTAATTAAGATGATAAAGAGTCTTGGGCGCAATTGGTTTACATTTATAGTCATCCTTTGATCATCGATTAATTAACCTATTTTTATGCATTGATCACATATTGTGGAGAACTTATCAACACCT
>JAULKJ010123753.1:0-15165 GCA_032355405.1 Rubia balearica | reverse complement strand
GGATGGTTTATACTCTTAGAAATATTTCCATACACAATGTTCGAAGATTAGATAATTCATAGAACTGAATCTATTGTCCAATACATTGAGTTGGGACAACCGTTTTGGAACATCTTGTTGATGGATATCACAAATACATGACACGTTGGCATGAAATGGTTTTAAGCCATTTCAAGAGAAAAAAATTAAAATCCTCGTAGTTAGATGGAATTTCCTGAAATTGATCGGGAGTTTTGTAATTGAAATTCACTATTCTAAAAATGACAAATATTTTGTTTGACCTTGGATATTAAATGATTCTTTGGGAAAAAACTAGAATCGATCTATCTCTTCAGGTGATTAGAATAATTAACTTACTTCCAGATATTAAAGATCTTCACCATTTGCAAATGTACTTGAATTGAAAGAGAGATATAGAGATTGAATATCAATGTTGATTCTTGTGGGTGATAAAAAATTGATTGGATCTTTATCTTATACTCATTAAAAAGTTATAATTGTGATGGATATACTATTTTTTTAAAAAGTGACAAAACTGTTTTTAACTTCATAGATAAAAATAACTTCAAATAAGTTTGTGCGATATATGCATGGGTGTAATCGTGCAATATTGTGCAATAATTGGGCAAAAAATTAAAAGTCAAATTATAAATGGGATTGAATATTAACTATCCATTTACTTTTGGTATCGAATAAAATTGTGTGGAGTTGTGCAATTTGTGTCATCTAAACTATTCGCCAACTCAAATATAGACAAGTAAAGGCAATCATTTATAGTAGAAAGTTTAGAATATATATATAATGTACAAAAATGTTGCACAGCTTTAAAAGGACAGTTTATACTCATAGAAATGTTGCCATACACAATGTTCGAAGGCTGGATGCATTGAGTTGGGGCATCTTTTTCCAACATTAAGCCATTTGCAAGATCTGCGACAATATTACTTGGAGGTCTATTAAAGATGATATCATGTATATGAGGCTCACTAAAGATACTCTTGTGCAAATCTTCAAACTGACTGTATCTGGCAAGTGTATGTATGGCATAGGCTAAAGCAGCTTAGTATTAAGCCATTATGAGAACAAAATAATTCAAAATCTTCGTAGTTAGATGGAATTTCCTGAAACGGACCATGAAATTTTATAATTGGGATCTCCTACAAATAAAAACTAATTTGTTAGACCTTGGATCTTAAATAATTCTTTGGGAAACAAACTGGAAGTGACAATTCTCTTCAGCTAATGGGGAGAATTAACTTACTTCCCATTATTAGAGATCTCCACCATTTGCGAACGCACTTGAATTGGACGAGAAAGTTCAGGATAATTAGAGATTGAACATCAATGTTGTTTCTTGTGGGTGATGAAAAATCGATAGGATCTTTATCATATACCGATTAAATAGTAATAATTGTGATGATACATATATTTAAGCTAGAAGTAATTTTAAAAAAATTAAAACTTCATAGATAAAATAACTTAAAACAAGTTTGTGAGTGCGTTATAGTGGAATAATTGGGCAATAAATTATTGTTAAAATAATAATTGGGATTGAATAATAACTATCCATTAACTTTTGGTATCGAATGGGAATATATATGCAGCGTTGCGCCATTCATGTGTTGTATAACCTATTCGCCAATTCAAATCTAGACATGTTAGGAAATAATTTCACGGAGAAAGTTTGAAATATAAAATGTGAAAAATGTTGCGCAGTTTTAAATGGACGGTTTATACTCTTAGAAATGTTGTCATACACAATTTTCGAAGGCTAGATGATTTATGGAACTAAATATACTGTCTAGTACATTGAGTTGGGACAACCGTTTTCCAACATCTTCTTCCTGGATCTAACAAATACATGACATTTTTGCCTGAAAGGGTATTAAGCCATTACAAGAAAAAAAATTCAAAATCCTCCTAGTTAGATAGAATTTCATAAATTGATCGGGAGTTTTATAATTGAAAATTCATTATCCGAAAAATGAAAAATAATTTGTTTGCCCTTGGATATTAAATTATTCTTTGGGAAACAAGCTAGAATCGATCATTCTCTTCAGGTGATTAGAATAATTAACTTACTTCCAGATATTAAAGATCTCCACTATTTGCAAACGCACTTGAATTGAAAGAGATCCTTCATGAGATATAGAGATTGAATATCAATGTTGTTTCTTGTGGGTGATGAAAAATTGATTGGATCTTTATCATATACTCATTAAAAATTTATAATTGTGATGGACATATATATATTTTAATAAAAGTGATAATTTTTTTTTAAACTTCATGGATAAAGTAACATCAAATAGGTTTGTGCGATATATGCATGGGTGCAATCATGTGTTGTAGTCTAGTAATTGGGCGAAAGCTTAAAATTCAAGTAAAAAATGGATTGAATATTAGCTATCTATTTACTTTTGGTATCGAATGGGATTGTGCGGTGTTGTTCCATTTGTGTGTCGTCTAAACTATTGGTAAACTCAAATATAGACAAGTTAAGGCAATCATTTCTCGTAGTAAGTTTAAAATATGTAATGTGCAAAATGTTGCACCATTTTAAAAGGGCGGTTTATACTCTTAGAAACATTACCATACACAATCTTCGAAGGCTAGGTGCATTGAGTTGGGACTGACTTTTCCAACATCAAGCTATTGGCAGGCTCCGCGACAATCTTACTTGGAGGTCTATTAAAGTTTATATCATGTAGATGAGGCTCACTAAAGTAAATCATGCGCGAATCTTCAAACAAACTGCATCTTGCAAGTGTACGTCTGGCATAGGCTAAAGCTGCTTGGTATTAAGCCATTACAAGAACAAAATAATTCAAAATCTTCATAGTTAGAATTTCCTGAAACGGATCGGGAAGTTTCGTAATTGAGAGATCATTAGCCTATAATTTGTTAGACCTTGGATCTTAAATAATTCTCTGGGAAACAAGCTAGAAGTGATTGTGCCGTTCAGTTAATTGGGAGAATTAACTTAATTCTGGTTATTAGATATTTCCACCATTTGCAAACGCACTTGAATTGGAAGAGAACCTTCAAATGATATAGAGATTGAACATCAATGTTATTTCTTCTGGGTGATGAAAAATCTATTGGATCTTTATCATGTACACAATAAATAGTAATAATTGTGATGATACATATATTTAAGCTGAAAGTAATAAAGTTTCTTTAAAAAAACTTCATATATAAAATAACTTAAAACAAGTTTGTGCGATATCAGCATGGGTGGCATCGTGCGTTAGAGTGCAAAAATTGGGCAATAAATTAATATTCATGTAATAAATGACATTGAATATTAACTATCCATTAACTTTAGGTATAGATGGGAATGTGCGGAATTGTGTCATTCATGTGTCGCCTAACCTATTCCCCAACACAAATCTAGACTTGTTAAGGCAATCATTTTAAGTATAAAGTTTGAAATATAAAATGTTAAAAATGTTGCACCATTTTAAAAGGATGGTTTATACTCTTAGAAATGTTGTCATACACAATGTTCAAAGGCTGGAAAATTTATCGAACTGAATATATTGTCAAGTACATTAAGTCGGGACAACCATTTTCCAACATCATGTTGATGGATCTAACAAATACATGACACATTAGCATACAAGAAAAAAATTCAAAATTATCGTAGCTGGATGAATTTCCTGAAATTGATCGGGAGTTTAATAATGGAGAGATCATTATCCTAAAAATGAAAATGAATTAGTTTGACCTTGGATATTAAATGATTCTTTGGGACACAAGCTAGAATCAATCGTTCTCTTTAAGAGATTGGGATAATTAACTTACTTCCGGACATTAAAGATCTCCACCATTTGCAAACGCACGTGAATTGGAAGAAAACCTTAACGAGATATAGATATTGATTATCAATTTTGATTCTTGTGGTTGATAAAAATTGATTTGATCCTTTTCATTTACTCATGAAAAAATTTATAGTTGTGATGGATACTTGTTTTTTTAATAAAAGTGATAAACTTTCTTTAAACTTCATAGAGGAAATAAGTTCAGATAAGTTTGTGCAGTATATGCATGGGTGCAATCATGCATTATCATGCAATAATTGGGAGAAAAAAAATAAAAGTCAAATTATAAATGGGATTGAATATTAACTATCCATTTACTTTTGGTAACGAATGGAATTGTGTGGTGTTGTGTCATTTGTGTGTCGTTTAAACTATTCGCCAACTCAAATCTAGACAAGTAAAGACAATCATTTCTAGTAGTAAGTTTAGAATATACCTAATGTGCAAAAATGTTACACAGATTTAAAAGGACGGTTTATACTCATACAAATGTTGCCATACACAATGTTCGAAGGCTGGGTGCATTGAGTTTGGATAGTTTTTTCCCACATCAAGCCATTGGCAGGCTCCACAACAATCTTACTTGGAGGTCTATTAAAGATGATATCATGTAGATGAGGCTCACTAAAGCAACCCTCGCGCGAATCTTCAAACTTCCTGCATATTGCAAGCGTACATCTAGCATAGGCTAAAGCAGCTTGATATTAATCCATTATAACAACAAAATAATTCAAAATATTTTTAGTTAGATGGAAATTCCTGAAACGGATCGTGAAGTTTTATAATTGAGAGATTATTATCCTATAAATAAAAACCATTTTTCAGACCCTTGGATCTTAAATAATTCTTTGGGAAACAATATGGAAGTGAATGTTCTCTTCAGCTAATTGGGAAAATTAACTTCCAGTTATTAGAGATCTCCACCATTTGCAGTTGCACTTGAATTGGACGAGAACCTTTAAGAGATTTAGAGATTGAACATTAATGTTATTTCTTGTGGGTGATGAAAAATCAATTGATCTTTATCCTATACAGATTAAATAGTAATAATTGTGATGATACATATTTTTAGCTAAAAATAATTTTAAAAAAATTTAACTTCATAGGTAAAATAATTTAAAACAAGTTTGTGCGATATCTGCATGGGTGGCATCATGCGTTATAGTAAAATAATTTGGCAATAAATTAATATTCAAACAATAAATGGGAATGAATAATAACTATCCATTTACTTTTGGTATCGAATGGGATTATGCGGCATTGTTCCATTCATGTGTCGTCTAACCTATTCGCCATTTTAAATCTAAACATTTTAAGGCAATCATTTCAAGTAAAAAGCTTGAAATATAAAATGAGAAAAATGTTGCACTGTTTTAAACGGACAGTTTATACTCTTAAAAATGTTGTCATACACAACGTTCGAAGGTTACATAATTTATAGAACTGAATCTATTGTCCAGTACATTGAGTTGGGACAACCGTTTTCCAACATCTTGTTGATGGATCTCACAAATACATGACACGTTAGAATGAAATGGTACTAAGCCATCACAAGAAAA
Organism: Rubia balearica; assembly: GCA_032355405.1. Lineage (NCBI taxonomy): Eukaryota > Viridiplantae > Streptophyta > Magnoliopsida > Gentianales > Rubiaceae > Rubia > Rubia balearica. The sequence goes on along the minus strand of JAULKJ010123753.1, from coordinate 9,785 downwards.
AAAAAATCAAAATCCTCGTAGCTAGATGGAATTTCTTGAAATTGATTGGTAGTTTAATAATGGAGATATCATTATCCTAAAAATGAAGACTAATTTTTTTAACCTTGGAAATTAAATTATTCTTTGTGAAACAAGCTAGAATCGATTGTTCTCTTTCGGTGATTAAAGATATCCACCATTTGCAAACACACTTAAAATGGAAGAGAACCTTCACAAGATATAGAGATTGAATATCAATGTTGATTCTTATGGGTGATAAAAAAATCGATTGGATCTGTATCATATACTAATTAAATAGTTTTAATTGTGGTGGGTACATATTTTTTAAATAAAAAGCAATAATGTTTTTTAAAAATTCATAGACAAAATAACTTCTAATAAGTTTGTGCAATATATGCATGGGTGCAATCGTTCATTATCATGCAATAATTGGGCGAAAAAATAAAAGTCAAATAATAAATGGGATTGAATATTAACTACCTATTTACTTTTGGTATCGAATGGGATTGTGACGCGTTGTGCCATTTGTGTGTCATCTAAACTATTCGCCAACTCAGATCTAGACAAGTGAAGGCAATCATTTCTAGTAGTAAGTTTAGAATATATATATATATATATATAATGTTCAAAAATGTTGCACAGTTTTAAAACGACGGTGTATGGTCATGGAAATGTTGCCATACACAATGTTTGGAGGCTAGATGCATTGAGTTGGGAAAGCCTTTTCCAACATCAAGCCATTGGCAGGCTTTGCAACAATCTTACTTAGAGGTCTATTAAAGATGATATACTGTAGATGAGGCTCACAAAGCAACTCTTGCAGGAATCTTCAAACTGATTGCATCTTGCAAGAGTACGTCTGGCATAGGCTAAAGCAGCATGATATTAAGCCTTTAATTGGATGAGAACGTTCAGGATATTTAGAGATTGAACATCAATGTTGTTTCTTATGGGTGATGAAAAATAGATAGGATCTTTATCATATACCGATAAAATAGTAATGATTGTGATAATACATATATTTAAGCTAAAAGTAATTTAAAAATTAAAACTTCATAGATAAAATAACCTAAAACAAGATTGTGCGATATCTGCATGGGTGGCATCGTGCGTTATAGTGCAATAATTGGGAAATAAATTGATATTCAAACAATAATTGAGAATGAATAATAACTATCCATTTATGTTGTGTCATTCATGTGTTGTCTAAGCTATTTGCCAATTCAAATCTAGACATGTTAAGGCAATCATTTCAAGTAGAAGGTTTGAAAAGTAAAATGTGAAAAATACTATACTATTTTAAATGGATGGTTTATTCTCATAGAAATGTTGCCATACACAATGTTTGAAGGCTAGATAATTTATGGAACTGAATCTATTGTCCAGTACATTGAGTTAGGACAACCGTTTTCAAACATCTTGCTCATGGATCTCACAAATACATGACATGTTAGCATGAAATGTTACTAAGCCAGTACAAGAAAACAATTATTCAAAATCCTCGTAGTTAAATGGAATTTCCTGAAATTGATCTGGAGTTTTATAATTGAGAGATCATTATCCTATGAATGAAAAATAATTTGTTTGACCTCTGATATTAAATTATTATTTGGGAAACAAGTTAGAATCGATCTTTTTATTCAGGTGATTAGGATAATTAACTTACTTCCGTATATTGAAGATCTATACCATTTGAAAACGCACTTAAATTGAAAGAGAACCTTCACGAGATATAGAGATTGATGGATACATTTTTTTTTTATAAAAGGGATAAATTTTTTTAAAACTTCATAGATAAAAATAACTTCAAATAATTTTGTGTGATATATGCGTGGGTGCAATCGTGCGTTATCATGCAATAATTGGGCGAAAAATTAAAAGTCAAGTAATAGAATGGATTGAATATTCACTATCCATTTGCTTTTGGTATCGAATGGGATTGTGCAACGTTGTGTCATTTGTGTGTCGTCTAATCTCTTCGCCAACTAATCTAGAAGAGTGAAGGTAATCATTTCTAGTACTAAGTTTAGAATATATAATATGAAAATATGTTGCACAATTTTAAAAGAACAGTTTAAACTCTTAGAAATGTTGCCATACACAATTTTCGAAGTCTAGATGCATTGAGTTAGGACAACCTTTTCCCACATCAAGCCATTGGCAGGCTCTGCAACAATCTTACTTAGAGGTCTATTAAAAATGATATCTTGTAGATGAGGCTTACTAAAACAACTCTTGCACAAATCTTCAAACTCACTGTACCTTGCAAGTGTACGTCTAGGTTAAAGCAGCTAGGTATTAAGCCCTTACAAGAACAAGATATTTCAAAATCTTCGTAGTTAGATAGAATTTCCTGAAACGGGTTGCGAAGTTTCATAATTTAGAGATCATTATCCTATAAATAAAAACTAATTTGTTTGACCTTGGATGTTAAATAATTCTTTGGGAAACATGCTAGAAGCGACCGTTCTCTTCAGCTAATTGGGAGAATTAACTTACTTCTGGTTATTTGAGATCTCCACTATTTGCAAACACACTTGAATAGGACGAGAAGCTTCGAGAGATACATATATTGAATATCAATGTTGTTTTATGTTGGTGATGAAAAATCGATTGGATGTTTATCATACACACATTGAATACTAATGATTGTGATGATACGTATATTTAAGCTAAAAGTAATAAAGTTTTTTAAAAAACTTAATAGATAAAATAGCTTAAAACAAATTTGTGCAATATCTGCATGAGAGGCATCGTGCATTATAGTGCAGTAATTTAATATTAAAAAATAAATTGGAATGAATAATAACTATCATTTACTTTCGGTATTGAATGGGATTATGCGCCGTTGTGCCATTCATGTGTGGTCTAACCTATTTTTCAACTCAAATCTAGACATGCTAAGGCAATCATTTCAAGTAGAAAGTTTGAAATATAAAATGTGAAAAATGTTGCACCTTTTTAAAAGGACGGTTTATACTCTTGGTAATGTTACCATACATAATGTTCGAAGGCCAGATAACTTATAGAACTTAATCTATTGTCCAGTACATTGAGTTGGGACAACCGTTTTCCAACATCTTGTTGATGGAACTCATAAATGCATGACACGTTAGCATGAAATGATATTAACCCATTACAAGAAAAAATAATTCAAAATTCTCTTTGTTAGATGGAATTTGCTGAAATTGATCTGAGTTTTATGATTGAGAGATAATTATCCAAATATTGAAAAATATTTTTTGACCTTGGATATGAAATGATTCTTTGGGAAACAAGTTAGAATTGATCGTTCTCTTTAGATCCTTGGGATAATTAACTTACCTCCGGTTATTAAAGATCTCCACCATTTGTAAACACACTTGAATTGGAAGAGAACCTTCACGAGATATAGAGATTGAATATTAATGTTGATTCTTATGGCTGATAAAAACAATTGATGGGATCTTTATCTTATACTAATTAAATATTTTTAATTGTGATGGAAACATATATTTTTAATAAAAATAATAAAGTTTTTTAAAAATTCATAGATAAAATAACTTCAAATATGTTTTTGTGATATATGCATGGGTACGATCGTGCAAATAAATTAAAAGTCAAATAATAAATGGGATTGAATAATAACTATCCATTTACTTTTGGTATCGAATGGGATTGGGGCGTTGTGCCATTTGTGTGTTGTCTAAACTATTCGCCAACTCAAATATAGACAAGTGAAGGAAATAAATTCTAGTAGTATGTTTAGAATATATATATAATGTGCAAAAATGTTGCACAATTTTAAAATGATGGTTTATACTCATAGAAATGTTTTCATACACAATGTCCAAAGGCTAGATGAATTGAGTTCGGACAGCCTTTTCCAACATCAAGTCATTAGCAAGCTCTGCAACAATCTTACTTGGAGGTTTATCAAAGATGATATCCTGTAGATGAGGCTCATTAATGCCACTCTTGCTCGAATCTTCAAACTGACTGCATCTTGCTAGTGTACGTCTAGTATAGGCTAAAGAGGCTTGGTATTAAGCCATTACGAGAACAAAATATTTCAAAATCTTCATAGTTTTACAGAATTTCCTTAAACGGGTCATGAAGTTTTATAATTGAGAGATCATTTTCCTATAAATAAAAACTAATTTGTTAGACCTTAGATCTTAAATAATTCTCTGGGAAAAAAGCTAGAAGTGATCGTTCTCTTCAGCTGATTGGGAGAATTAACTTACTTCGGGTTATTAGAGATCTCCACCATTTGCAAACGTAATTGAATTGGATGAAAGCGTTCAAGAGATTTAGAGATTGAACATCAATGTTGTTTTTTGTGGGTAAGGAAAAATCCATCGGATCTTTGTCATATACCGATTAAATAGTAATAATTGTGATGATACATATATTTAAGCTTAAAATAATATTTAAAAAAAACATCATAGATAAAATAAATTAAAAGTAGTTTGTGCGATATCTGCATGGGTGGCATCGTGCGTTATAGTGCAATAATTGGCCAATAAATTAATGTTCAAATAATAAATGGGAATGAATAATAACTATCCATTTACTTTTGGTATCGAATGGGATTATGCGGCATTGTGCCATTCAGGTGTCGTCTAACCTATTCGCCAGTTCAAATCCATGTGAAGACAATCATTTCAAGTAGAATGTTTTAAATATAAAATGTAAAAAATGTTGCGCTATTTTCAATGGACAGTTTATACTCTTTGAAATGTTGCCATACACAATGTTTGAAGGCTAGATAAATTATAGAACAAAATCTGTTTTCCAGTATATTGAGTTGGGACAACCGTTTTCCAAAATCTTGTTGATGGATCTCACAAATACATAACATGTTAGCATGAAATGATATTAAGCCATTACAAGAAAAACATAATTCAAAATACACGTAGTTAGATGGAATTTCCTGAAATTGATCGGGTGTTTTATAATTGAAAGTTCATTATCCTAAAAATGAAAAATAATCTGTTTGAACTTGGATATTAAATTATTCTTTGGGAAATAAGCTAGAATCGATCGTTCTCTTCAGGTGATTAGAATAATTAACTCACTTTGGATATTACTCCACCAGTTGCAAACACACTTGAATTGGAAGAGAACCTTCACCAGATATAGAGATTAACTATTAATGTTGATTCTTGTGGGTTATAAAAAATCGATTGGATCTTTACCATATATTAATATAATAGTTTTAATTGTGATGGATACATATTTTTTAAATAAAAGTAATAACATTTTTTAAAAATTCATAGACAAAATAACTTCAAATAAGTTTGTGTGATATATGCATGGGTGCAATTGTGTTTTATCGTGCAATAATTGGGCAAAATATTAAAATTAAAATAATAAATCGGATTGAATATTAACTATCCATTTGTTTTTGGTATCGAATGGGATTGTGCGGCGTTGTGCCATTTGTTTGCCATCTAAACTATTCACCAACTCAAATCTAGACAAGTGAAGGCAATAATATCTAGTAGTAAGTTTAGAATATATATATATATATATAAAGTGCAAAAATGATGGACAGTTTTAAAGGACGATTTATTCTCATGGAAATGTTGCCATGCACGATGTTTGAAGGCTAGATCGTTCAGTTGGGGAAACCTTTTCCAACATCAAGCCATTGGCAGGCTCCGTAACAATCTTACTTGGAGGTCTATTTAAAATGATATCATATAGATGAGGCTCACTAAAGCAACTCTTGCACGAATCTACAAACTTACTACATCTTGAAAGTGTATGTTCGGCATAGGCTAAAGCAGCTTGGTATTAAGCCATTACAATAATAAAATAATTCATAATTTTCGTAGTTAGATAGAGTTTCCTGAAATTGATCGGGAAGTTTTATAATTGAGATATCATTATCCTATAAATAAAAACCAATTTGTTAGACCTTGGATCTTAAATAATTCATTGGGAAACAAACTAGAAATGACCATTCTCTTTAGCTAATTGGGAGAATTATCTTCTGGTAATTAGAGATTTCCACCATTTGAAATCACACTTGAAGTGGATGGGAATCTTCAAGAGATTTAAGGATTGAAAATCATGTTGTTTCTTATGGGTGATGAAATATCGATTGGATTTTATCATATATAGATTAAGTAGCAACAATTATGATGATACATATATTTAAGCAAAAAGAAACAAAGTTTTTTTAAAAAAACTTAATAGATAAAGTAACGTAAAACAAGTTTATACGATATCTACATGGGTGGCATCGTGCATTATAGAGCAATATTTGGGAAATGAATTAATATTCAAATAATAAATGGGAATGAATAATAACTCTTCATTTAATTTTGGTATCGAATGGGATTATGCCACGTTATTCATGTGTCGTCTAACCTATTCACCAATTCAAATCTAAACATGTTAAGGCAATCATTTCAAGTAGAAAGTTTGAAATATAAAATATGAAAAATGTTGCACTGTTTTAAATGGACGGTTTATACTCTTATAAATGTGCATACACATTGTTCGAAGGCTAAATAAATTATAGAACTGAGTCTATTGTCCGGTACATTGAGTTGGGACAACCATTTCCAACATCTTGCACAAATACAAGACACATTAGCATGAAATGGTATTAAGCCATTACAAGAAAAATATTATTCAAAATCCCTGTAGTTAGATGGAATTTCCTAAAATTGATTAGGAGTTTTATAATTGTGAGATCATTATCCTATAAAAATGAAAAATAATTTGTGTGACCTTGGATATTAAATGATTCTTTGGGAAACAAGCTAGAATCGATCGTTCTCTGCAAGTGATTGGGATAATTAACATGCTTCCGGATATTAAACATCTCCACCATTTGCAAACGCAACAGAATTGGAAGAGAACCTTCACGAGATATAGGGATTTAATATCAGTATTGATTCTCGTGGGTGAAAAAAATCGATTGGATCTTTATCATATAGTAATTAAACAGTTTTAATTATAATGGATACAATTTTTTTAAATAAAAGTAATAAAGTTTTTTTTAAACTTCATAGATAAAATAACTTCAAATAAGTTTCTGCGATACATGCACGGGAGAAATCATGCAACATCGTGCAATAATTGGGTGAAAAATTAAAAGTCAGATAATAAATGGGATTGATTATTAACTATCCATTTACTTTCGGTATCGAATGGGATTGTGCGGCATTGTACCATTTGTGTGTCGTCTAAACTATTCGCCAACTCAAATCTAGACAAGTGAAGACAATAATTTCTAATAGTATGTGTATATATAATGCGCAAAAATGTTGGACAGTTTTAAAGGGACAATTTATAATCATAGAAATGTTGCAATACACAATGTTTGAAGGTTAGATGCATTGAGTTGAGATAGCCTTTTCCAACATCAAGCCACTGGCACTTTTGGAGGTATATTAAATATGATATCCTGTAGATGAGGCTCACTAAAGCAACTCTTGCACGAACCTTCAAACTGACTGCATCTTGCACGTGTACGCCAGGCATAGGCTAAAGCAACTTGGTATTAAGGCATTACGAGAAGAAAATAATTCAAAATATTTGCAGTTAGATAGAATTTCCGGAAATGGATTGGGAAGTTTCATAATTGAGAGATCATTATCCTATAAATAAAAACTAATTTCTTAGATCTTGGATCTTACATAATTGTTTTGGGAAACAAGCTAGAAGTGACCGTTCTCTTCAGCTAATTGGGAGAATTAACTTACTTCCGGTTATTAGAGATCTCCACTATTTGCAAACGCACTTGAATTGGAGGGGAACCTTCAAGAGATATAGAGATTGAAAAATCAATGTTGTTTCTTGTGGGTGATGAAAAATTATTGGATTTTTATCATATATAGATTAAATAGTAATAATTTTGATGATACGTGTATTTAAGCTAAAAGTAATAAAGTTTTTTTTATAAACTTCACAGATAAAATAACCAAAACAAGTTTGTGCAATATCTGCATGGGTGGCATCGTGCGTTATAGTGCAATAATTGGGTAATAAATTAATATTCAAATAATAAATGGGATTGAATATTAACTATCCATTTACTTTTGGTATCAAATGGGAATCTGCGGTATTGTGCCATTCATGTGTCGTCTAACCTATTCGCCAACTCAAATCTAGACATACTAAGGCAGTCATTTCAAGTAAATAAAGTGTGAAAAATGTTGCACCGTTTTAAAAGGATGGTTTATACTCTTAGAAATGTTGCCATACACAATGTTCAAAGGCTAGATAATTTGTAGAACTGAATCTATTGTCCAGTACATTGAGTTGGGACAACCGTTTTCCAACATCTTGTTGATGGATCTCACAGAAACATGACACGTTAACATGAAATGATATTAAGCCATTACAAGAAAAATATGATTCAAAATCCTCGTAGTTAGATGAAATTTCCTGAAATTGATCGGGAGTTTAATAATGGAGAGATCATTATCCTAAAAATGAAAACTAATTTGTTTGACATTGGATATTAAATTATTCTTCGGGAAACTAGCTAGAATCGATCTTTCTCTTCAGGTGATTGGGATAATTAACTTTCTTCCAGATATTAAAGATCTCCACCATTTGCAAACGTACTTGAATTGGAAGAGAACTTCACAAGATATAGAGATTGAATATGATTGTTGATTCTTTTTGGTGATAAAAAATCTATTGGATCTTTATCATATACTAATTTAATAGTTTTAATTGTTATGGATACACATTTTTTTAATAAAAGTAATATTTTTTAAAATCTTCATAGATAAAATAACTCCATATAAGTTTGTGAGATATATGCATGGGTGCAATCATGCAATAATTGGGCGAAAAAATAAAAGTCAAATAATAAATGGGATTGAATATTAACTGTCTATTTAATTTTGGTATCGAATGGGATTATGCGGCATTATGCCATTTGTGTGTCGTCTAAACTATTCGCCAACTCAAATCTAGACAAGTGAAGACAATAATTTTTAGTAGTAAGTTTTGAATATATATATATATAATGTGCAAAAATGTTGGACAATTTTAAAAGGACGGTTTATTCTCATAGAAATGTTGCCATAAACAATGTTTGAAGGCTAGATGCATTGGTTTGGAATAGCCTTTTCCAACATCAAGCCATTGGCAGGATCCGCAACAATCTTACTTGGAGGTCTATTGAAGATGATATCATGTAGATGAGCCTCACCAAAGTAACTCTTGCGCGAATCTTCAAACTGACGGCATCTTGCAAGTATATGTCCGGCATAGTGTAAAGCCGATTGGTATTAAGCCATTACGAGAACAAAATAATTCAAAATCTTCGTAGTTAGATAGAATTTCCAAAAACGGATTGGGAAGTTTCATAATTGAGAGATCGTTATCCTATAAATAAAAACTAATTTTTTGGACCTTGGGTATTAAATAATTCTTTAGAAAACAAGCTAGAAGTGACCCTTCTCTTTAGCTAATTGGGAGAATTAACTTACCTCTGGTAATTATATATCTCGACTATTTGCAAACGCACTTGAATTGGACGAGAACCTTCAACGGATATAGAGATTGAAAATATATGTTGTTTCTTGTGGGTGATGAAAAATTGATTGGATCTTTATCACATACAGATTAAATAGTAATAATTTTGTTGATACATATATTTAAGCTAAAAGTAATAAAGTTTATTTTTATAAAACTGCATAGATAACATAACTTAAAACAAGCTTGTGGGATATCTGCATAGGTGCCATCATGCGTTATAGAGCAATAATTGGGCAAAAAATTAATATTAAAATAAAAATGGGAATGAATAATCTCTATCCATTCATTTT
>JAULKJ010123648.1:0-15167 GCA_032355405.1 Rubia balearica | reverse complement strand
TATATGTTTATATGTATTTGTCTATACATATATATATATATATATGTATGTATGTGTGTATAGATAGATATATATACATAGATATGTGTATATATATGTATATGTATATATGTATATCCCTGATTAATATGTATATGTAATGCATGAATTGAAATGATGTAAGTATTTCTATTTGTTGCTAAGAGAGGACCCAAAAGAATGGGCAACTATTATTTTGTTGTACGATTGTCCATGGATAAAACCCACTATTTTTATGAAGATCTTACTAGTGAAGAGTATCAATCATTTGTAGCTAACTTCATTGACTATGCATTCGCGAATGCCGTGGAAGACAGTTTGTTATATGTATATTATCCTTGCAAGAAGTGTCAGAACACCGCTATTCATGAAGATGCAACTGGATTGAAGGATGACATATTCATACACGATTTCGATACAACATACAAATATTGGTTTTGTAATGAGAGAATGTGAATGAGCATACGAGAAATGATGTAGTGGTGAGAAGGATGATAGCTAGGTTGGATGACTTGGTTGAGGAGGTCGTGAAGAACTATGTTGGTAATCCAGAAAGTATTTTAGCCTTGCATAGACATAATGAGATCCTTTTATATGATGGGTGCCCTTAAGGAATTACAGTATTGAAGGCTACATTGTAGTTGATCAATGTAACAGCTAAGCATTCCAATAGTGATGTTGGGTTCTACGGGTTGTTGAAAGTGTTGAAAGAAATGCTTCTGATTGGCAATACACTACCGGAAACGGCCTATGACGTGAAGCAGGTACTATGTCAAATGAGTCTAGATTATTAAAAAGATACATGCTTGTTTGAATAATTGTATATTGAATGGGGAAGATCACTTGAATGCAGAAGAATGTCCAAAAAGAAATGCTCCAAGGTTCAAATTAAAGGAGGTCGATTGGGACGGAGAAATTGGGAATCGGTTTCTTGACTATTTGATGGTTTCTTGACTCTAACAAGGTAATCTCGCCTAACCTAATCACAGCTGCACAAACTGTTTACTAACTAGCCTGCGGGATTAGCTCACATATTTTCAGAGTATTGCTAAATTAATTAACCCGCAGGATTAAGTAACAATGGAACGCTCGCAAGCAAAGAGTAATATCTCAAATTCTGAAATAAATGATAGATAAAGTCATATTAAAAATTCATCCATCTCTCCCTTTTTATAAGGAAAAATTGGCAATCAATAGAGCATATTAGATTCCGCAGAAACCTAGTTCAAACCAGATTTGTCTTCTTTGTCCTAAACTAACTACAACTAAATGTCCTAATCTAAATCTAACAAGAATAAAATCTCGGCTGCAATTTATTATTCTTGGCCAAATTATACAAGTTAAAATCTTGGCCCAATTATATTCTTGAACACCTTGATAACTAACTAACATAATATCTAATTAACTTATGGTTGGTTAGTATTCAGCCGAAAAATCTACTAATTACAAGGAACATGCGGCCAAATGTTGGTATTTATAGCTTCAAAAAATTTAAAATTTATAAATCCTTGCTTCTTTCTTCTAGGCTTCTTTGTATCTTCGAGAAGTGACATCAGTATGATTTTGGTTGGTGACACCTTCCAATTGACTTTATGTCAAGATTACACAACCTCATTAAAAAACCCAATTGTGGGAAAAGAATTATTGTGTATTCTTGGCCAAAGTCTTCTAGGTTTTTTTGAAATGATAATCAGACACTTCCAAACCAATTGGATTTGGCTTGGCTCTTCTTCACGTACTTGAACAATCAAAGCATTCAATGCTTCATCTCTAAGCTTCTTCCTGACTCTTGTTAACATATCAGTCATGTTACTTAGAGGATCTCTGAAATAGCCCTTGAAGCTTTGATCTAGCGGTGGTATGGCTTCATTTATAGAGTTAGCGTATGGATTCATATCATTCCCTCCATGGTCGAAAGGTGTCGTCCTCAAAGCTAAATCATCTTCACATGTATAAGGAGATAAATCAGTAACATAGAACGTAGCACTAACACCATAGTTATCAGGCAAATCAATCGTGTACGCATTATTGTTTACACATTCCAAGATTTGGAAAGAACCATCACCACTGGGACTCATCTTGTATTTCCTTGCATTAGGAAACCTCTCTTTGCGAAGATGTAACCAAATAAAATCTCTAGGGTTAGAAACCAGCAGCCTCCTTCCACGGTTTGCTCTCTCGGCATTCTGAGAATTTGTCATTTCAATTCTTTGTCTGACTATTTCATGTATCTATCTGACAAAACCATCCTTCTTTTCTCCATCAAGGTTCCTTACATGTTTAAAATTCAAAGGAATTAGATCAAGTGAATTAGCATGAAGGAAACCATAAACAAATTTTCCATGGAAAAAAGGATATCCTAGTATGGAAACCTTCGGTGTCAGGTATGTTTTCTATCTCATCAGCTTTTAAATTTCTTAGACACTGTCACGGTGAGTCTCCATCACTTAAAAAGGTTTGGCATCACCTCATTCCAGGTAAAATCTCATTCATTATGTGGAGAATTATGAATAGATGCCTGTCTTTGGATGAAATACTTACTGATATAGGAATAGGAAATGTTTCCAGATGCTCTCTTTGCCATAAAAGTGTTGAATCTCTGAATCATCTTTTCTTCACATACGAAATAGCTCAAAATTTCGGAAATATGCTTTTCAGATTACTGATTACCAGTTTATGACTTTTCATCACATTTATGACCTGGTCTCTTGGTTTTGGTATGCTGATGATATGTCAAAAGCTATAAAGAATGTGGTTCATATATTACCCTCTGTCATTTGCTGGATTCTTAGGACAAGTAGATGCTCCTCTATTTTTGGTAATCATAAATCTACTTTTGATGATATGAAGGGGGAGGTGGATCAAATAATGAGGGATATACTGCACCTTAACGCTCCAACTAATTAACTGGACATTCAACACCTCAAAACATTGGGTTTAGTGGCCAAATTCAGAGTCAGGAAACTAAAGACCATAAAATCACATAAGTGGGAAGCTCCTGATGTTGGGTACAAGATTAACTGTGATGCTTCATTTGGCTCGGTTACAAATAACTTGGGAGGCTGCATTATTAGGGATTCATGCAGCCAACCGGTTCATATGTTCTCCTTCAATATTCTTGCAGCAACATGCCCCCTACAAGCTGAATTCCTTAGTTGCAGCCAGGGAGTAAGATTTTGCATAAACCAGAATTTGATGCCCCTAATTTGCGAATCTGACTCTTTGCAGGTTATACAAATTATTAATGGACTCATACCGGTGCCTTGGAACTTGATGCCTCAGCTTTGGGATCTCTAAAAACTGATGGAGGGTAAGAAGATCATTTGGAAACATGTATATAGGCAGCAAAATGCTCCAGCGCACATATTAGCTAGATTGATGCCACAAGATTCAACCTTGCTACACCACACATACTTAGCTTCTCCGCTAAAGCTCAAAATGGAAATTATAGGAGATCTTTTGGGACTTCCAAACTTACGAGCTCATTCATGAGTCTCTTTTGTATACTACTTACTTCATCATTTATCAACACAATTGCATTTAGTAACTTGTTGTTAGGAAATGCAATCTTGTTGATATCCTCAGCTCTTCCTATTGTAATTACAAATCTCCTCCCGGTCTGTAACTATTTTGGTTCGAATAGGGTTGGGGTCCCTTAATATAAATCCCCCCATCCATCATGGGATGGTTTCAATTTAAAAAAAACTTGGGAACACACAAGAATATGTTTAGCCTTGGTGTAGGATTTTATTTGTTTCTTTTCAAGGAAAATTCTAAAGGATTTAATGTACAAGGCACCAATGAATTCATCGCTACTCAGATTAGATGGATTTGCATTAGACCTTTACAAACATAAGACACGAAAAAATGTCAACATCCTAAACTCAAGGAAATCAACACTTCCACAACATTCATGACATCAAAACACCCTTTTGAATGTATTTATATGTACTAGCACAAAGAAAACACAAACTATATTCATCTATGCTCTCCACTACTACCGTGGGTTGGTAGTTATGCTTTGTGGTGGTATCGAACGACAAAATTTTATCTCTTCAATGAAGGAAAGAATACCGAAGAAATCAACTCGGGGGGAAGTGTTGTACTATTTACTGAATCATTTGACCCCTGATTCCCTGCATACCTCTCATTTTCTTCTAGCTGGCGAAAAACTACAAATCCGGCCACTGCTGCCAACTGTGGAGAAATAGCCAACTGGGGTGGTGAAGTAGGTTTTAATCTAGTTAGTTGGGATGGGCTGTCAGTGATCCTAGTAGTAACTACCAAACACTTACATCATTTGTATACACATGCGTTAAATCTCTTTCATATTAAAAATTATTAGAAAAACCCAAGAAATCCTTATTGAAAAATCTTTAAAATCTATTAAAAAAAGTTTCCCATTGAGTTTTTAAAATCCTTAGATACCCTTTTTTTGCAGTTTAAGAAGTTTTTAAAAGTAATAGACCATTTTGCATGTTCAAAAAAAGAATTTCAACATTTGGAGCATAGGCGCACCTGGAACTTCCACAATTTGATGAATCGTAGGTACTAGAATATAGGTTAGCAAGGATTAGAAAATACACTTAAATATGCATCATACTATATCTTAACTAACTAAATATAACACAGAGATATTTGTGTGCAAAAATGATGTGTTGTTTGTGTGCAGTAATGATGTGCCATTTGTTTGCTCATTAGTGGCACAATATTTGTAATGCAATAGAAATTGCACATAGTAGCTCTCAATAATAAATCATAGTTTAAAAGAATAATTGTTTGTTTAAATCATTACATTCAAACAAGAATTAATACATATAAATGCATTCTAAATATCTTTCTTTATCATGTTACATCATAACTGTTTACTAAAGAACATAAATAAATTTCATGAAGGAAACTATTTTACACCAATACGAATATCCTACAACCCAATTTTATCTCACTTGTACTAAGTTTAGTTGAGTAGCGCCAACAATATCTAATAAGTAGTCAAGATGCTAACACTAGGACAGATACAAACATCAGATGATTTGAAATTCTTATCCATTCTCCGACATGTAGATCACATCCATATTATGTCGATCATTCTAAATTGATGGTCAATTTTTGGGGAAGGAAGAGTTTCTGTGCAGTTGCCATCTATGTGATTATCGTTTTTTACCATTGTTACTCCGCTGTTATTATTCATACCATCCCTTCAAACTAAAAAATCAGTAAAAAAAACTATTAAAAATGAAAAAATTAAAAACTTTTCTACAAATTTTAATTTTAAAAAGAAATAAAAAAAAATTTACTTCATAGATCATGAATCTTATAAAAGTATTTGGGATCCAACCAAGGAATTATGAACATGCTTGATCAAGGGCTACCCAAAATTCCACATTTTTATTAGTTTGAGTTTGAGATTATTGATTGACGTGTATTAATTGAAATACAGTTGAACATGTACCTTGGTAAAGATATATCTTAAAACCAAAGTAAAAAAATGTAACACAATGCTATTTATAATAAGAAATGGCTTGCAATTTGTATGAACATAAGTTGCACAGTATTTCTAATGTCAAACAAATGGTACATAGTTTCTCGCATAACTTATTCCAATATTTGAAAACAGGAATGTTAAGTAGGTATTGTTACAACCACATAAATGGAAAAAAGTCCATTTAATAAAAACACTTCATACATATAAACACATTCCAAACATCATTTTTTTCCGGTTTATCTCTGCATACATCACTTTTTGGTAACTTTAAAATATAATTCCTATCCCAAAGCTTTTATTTATGTGATTCTCCCAATATAATTCCCCTAGGATAGGGGTCATTTATGTGATTCATCCTATCCAACATTGTTATGCCACTTCTATTATTCATAATTCTCTCATTTTCTACTCAATTAATTTTTTCTGTAGTTATTTTCAAGTAACTTTAAATTCAAAATCCTAGAAACCAAAAAAATTAACAAATTGGATGGAAAACAACTTTCAAATTCAAGAATTTTTAATAAGTAAACTTCGACCAAGCTATAAAACGTTCCTCATATTTTAGTTTAGAAATTTTGCTTGGATGAGAAAAACATAAGTTAATTAATGATAAGAATGGAATAATACTTGAACGTATAGTGCCTTTGAATGTTTTTTTCCTTTCTCGGTTCTTATCTCTTTAACACTATGGTTTGCGGCACCGACATCATGGATAAGATAGAATCATGGCAAAACAAACCCATTTTTTATGCTCAGATGCTTCTCTAGTATCTACTAACCACAATCCCAAAAGATGTAACAAAAATTCTAGAGATTCATTCAATCAAGAGCCATAAAATATTTTTTTAGAAGAGCTATGACTTTCTTTTACTGATGAATAATGTGATAAATTAGTTACTTCCCTAATATGGATGTTTGTTGGGTAACTTCCCCGAGTTTGTCCAAAAAAGGAAAAACTCCTTAGCCTTTTACAAATAACAGTTTTAAAAGGAAATACAGATATTCACTTGCTTGATATGAGTCGAGTTCTGATACACTTTGCAGTTTCAGGAGAATCTAATTGTCATTAGTTACACAAAATTTGGATCTTTGTACCTTTTTTGTTAATTATCTAGTGGGATCCTAATTTTGGTTGTGAGGTCGACTTGGAGATTGTTTCCGTCCGAGTTTCCTGGGCAATTATTATCAATGGTTACTTACTTTGTAAGGGTCAAGCCAACCTTGCTGGGAACCTTGGAATTATGTGACAATTGAGATATCACAAGATAATATGATTCACTAAATCATCTGGTTGAGGATGATCAATGAAATATTAACCACAAACACCACGATCAAGTAACGTGGAACACCTTATACGCGACGTTAATTCACAGAAATTCTATAAATATTAGAGATACTGGAGAGACATGGTACACTACTTTTCCAAGAACATATATACATAGATTGGTTATCGACTAACTTAATCGCCAGAGTGTGTTTTCCCAAATTATCCCTCATGGACATTCCCATGAATTCTGAGCTACAATCACTTGACTAGTTTAGCCCATAGCTGAAGAGAGTGTCAAACAAATAAATAGTAGGATGTGATATGTCATGTATGCATGACAACTTGGGGATAAACAAAAATATGTTTAGCGTCGGTGTAGAATTTTATTTCTTTCTTTTCAAGGAATATTGTAGAGGATTTGATGTAAAAGGCACCAATAAATTCATCACCGATATCTTTGCATTTGACCTTTACGAACACGAGAAATAGAAACATGTCAACATCCCAGACTTTAGGCAATCAACAGTTATACAACTTTCACAGCTTCAAAACAATTTTTTTGACAATTGATTGAGCCATCTGGACCCTGTTCCAGGTATGCCTCTCCTTTTCTTCTAGGTGAAGAAAACTACTGATCCGGTCACTATGGCGAACTGAAGAAAAATAGCAACCCGGGGAGGTAAAGTAGGTCATGATCTAGTTAGTTGGGATGGACTATCACTGATTCAAGTAGCAACTGCAAAACACTTTTATCACTTCTATACGCATGCGTTATATCACTTTCATATTAAAATTCACTAGAAAAAACAAAAAAATCCTTTAAAAAATCTACAAGACTGATTAAAAATATCCCATTGAATTTTCAAAATCCCTAAATACCTAAAAATATATATATTTAGTTGGAAAAAACATATAAATTGAAAATTTGAAATAGTCGATTAAATAATAACAATTAAACCATATAAACACAATCCAAACTTTTTTTTTGTTTCTCTCAGTATGCATCACTTTTTGGTAACTGAAAATATAAAAACCTTTAAAAAATAAACAACGTTATACCTAAAATTAAAATCTTACAACCAAAAAAGGTAAAGTGAATCTTTACCTAAACCGTCACAATAAATACAAAAATGCCATAAACCTCCAATAAATAAAATCTAAGAAATTTATGTCATAAACCTCCAATAAATAGCCACAATACCTGCATTTACATAAATATTTCTAACATGTCAAGAGAAGTTGTAACCCATGCCAGAAAAAATGAAGTCATCCGACTAATTGCTTGAATCATTTAAAATTGAGGCCCAACTATACGCAGAAAGAAAAAGGATCTGGGATAGGGGTCATTGATGTGATTCTTCCCATCCCAATATTGTTATTCCACTTTATTATTTATATTTATCTTCAATGAAGGAAGGAATGATAATGAAATTGGCCTGGAGGAAGTGCAGGAATATTGACGGCACCAAATTGGCCCTGATTACCGGCATGCCGTTCCTTTTCTTCCGGGTGACGAAAACTACCAATCTGGCCACTGCAGCCAACCACGAAGAAATAGCCAATTGGGGTGGTGGAGTAGGTCTTGATCAAGTTAGTTGAGATGGACTAATAGTGATCCTAGTATCAACTACCAAACACTTATATCACTTCTGCACACATGCCTTAAATCTCTTACATATTAGAAATAAGTAGAAAAACCTAAGAAATCCTATAAAAAATCTATAATTTTTTATAAAAAAATTTCCATTGAATTTTAAAAAACGTTCGATATGCAAAAAAAATTCAGTTCAAGAATTTTTAAAAAGTAATGAGAACTTTTTAATGTGAGAAATTTTTTTTTTTTAACATTTGGAACATAGGGCCACATGGAACTTCCACAATTTGATGAATCATATGTAGTGGAATATAACTTAACATGGATTTGAAAATAAAGTTCAATATGCATCATAGTATGTCTTAACTAACTAAATATAACACAGTTCTATTTCTGTGCAACAATGATGTGCTATTTCTGTGCACATGAGTGGCACATTACTTTTAACGGCATTAAAATTGCACATAGCTCCTCTCAACAATAAATCATAGCTTAAAAGAATAATTCTTAGGTTAAATCATTACATTCAAGCAATATTTAGTACATAAAATCACATTATAAATATATTTTTTATCATATTACATTGTAAGTGTTTACTATCATTAATAATTTAATAAAGTAAACTCTTTTTCACCTATACAAAAATCCTACAATCCAATTGTTTCTCTCATTTACTAAGTTTAGTTGAGTTGCACCAAAAATATCTAATAAGTAGTCAAGATGCTAAGACTTGGATAGATATAAAAAAAAAAGATCATTTGAAATTTTTATTCATTCTAAGACACATAGATCACATCCATCTTTTTCCTCAGGTCAATCATTCTAAATCGATGGCCTGTTTCTAGGGAAGGAAGAGTATGCGTGTTAGGCGTCATCTATGTGATTCTCTCTATTCTACCATTGTTACTCCATTGCTATTATTCATACCTTCCCTCCCTTTCAAACTAAAAAAGTAAGTATAAAACTCCAGGAAACAAAGAAATGTAAAAAAAATCAACAAATTTATTATTTTCAATACTCCAAATTTCAAAAATTAAAAATGAATATAACCTCAAATTTATATATCCAAGATCTAATAAAAATATATTGGGATCCAACCATGGTATTATGAACATTCTTGATCAAGGGCCACTTGAAATTTCAAAGTTTTATTAGTTGGAGTTCGAGATTATAGATTGACTTGTATTAATTAAAATACAGTTAAACTCGTATCTTGATAAAAATATATCTTAAAACCTAAGTAAAAATGTAACACAATTCTATTTGTAATAATAAATGGTGAGCAATTTGTGTGCACATAAATTGCACAATATTTCTAAGGTCATAGAGTTGGCATATAGATGCCTGCATAACTAATTCCCATATCTGAAAACAGGAATGTTTAGTAAAAAACATAAAATAGTCCCCTTAATAATGACAATTGATATATATAAACACATTTGGTTGCGCTCTGTATACATCACGTGTTAGTAACTGAAAAATATAAAACCCTTTCAAAATTGAACAACATTATACCTAAATTGGAAATCCTACAACACAAAAAAGGCAAAGTGAACTCTTGTACAATATCTAAAAAAATTATGTCATATATTTCCAATAAATTACCGCAATACGTGCGTTTGGACCAATACAAACATGTCATATGATGTAACCCTTTCCAAAAACAATGAAGTCAGTCAATTAATTCCTTGAATCGTTTGGAATTGATGGCCAACTCCACGTAGAAGGAAAAAGGACCTGGGATACGGGTAACTTATGTGATTCTTCATTTCCCGGCATTGTTATGCCACTTATATTATTCATATTTTGCTTCTTCCCTACCCAAGTAATATTTTTCTACAGCTATTTTCAAGCAACATTAAGTTCAAAGTTCTAGAAAGCCAAAATTTCAAGAAACTAACAGGAAAACGGCTTTCAAATACAAGAGTTTTTAATAATTAAACTTCAATCAAGTTATAATTGTTCCTCGTATTTCAGTTTAGAATTTTTTCTTGGATGAGAAAAACATAAATGATTTAATAACGAATGAAAGAATACTTGATCGTATAGTTCCTTCAAAAAATTATGTGTCTTTTTTCTCCGCTCTCATCTCTTCGACACTACAGTTTTGGCCCCGGCATCATGGAAAAACCAAATTCATGGAAAAACAAGACCATTTCTTATGCTTAGATGTATCTCTAGTATCTACTTACCTCAATCCAAACAATCTCACCAAAATTCTAGAGCTTCCTTAAATCCAAAGCCAAAAATTAATTATTTAGGAGAGCTATGCCTTTCTTTTACTAATGAAAAACATGATAAATTATTTACTTCCCTGAGATGGATGTTTTTGGGTAATTTCCCTAAGATTTTCCTAAAATGGAAAAGCTCCTTATGCATTTCCAAATGACAAGATTTAAAGGAAATAAAGAGATTCGCTAGATCTATAATAGTCGAATTTTGATCCACTTTGCTTTTTCGGGAGAATACAGTTACACAAAATTTGGATCATTGTGCCGTATTTCTTAATTTTCAAGTGAGTTCCCAATATTGGTTGTGATGTCGACCCAACGATTTTTTCAGTCCGGATTTCTTGTAATTCCTTACCTCAATCACTTTTCAATTCTAAGGCAATTATGACCAATGGTAACTTACTTTTGAGGGGTCAGGCCAATCTTGTTAGGAACCTTGGAAGCATGCGACAACTGAGATATGAAAATATAATGTGATTCGCTAAAGCATAAAAATGACGACGATTATCATGATAAACGAAACATTAACCACAAACACCACGATCAAGTAATGTGGACCCCCAAATAAGCGATGTTAATTCAAAAAATTTCTATAAATATTAGAGATACTTGAGAGACATGGTACGCACTATTTTCCCAAGAACATATATACACAGACTTGTTCTCGACTAACGTAATTGTCAGAGTGTTTTTCCCAAATTATACCCCAGGGACATTCCTATGAACCCAAAGTTATTATCACTTAACTGGTTTCGTCCATAGATGAAGAGAGTGTCAAACACACAAATAGTAGGATACAATATGTCATGTATGCATGACAACTTGGGGGAAAAGAATATTTTTAGCCTTGGTGTAGAATTTTATTTATTTCTTTTTGAGGAAGATTATAGAGGATTTAATGCAAAAGGCTCCAATAAATTCATCGCTACTCACATTAGAGGATTTAATATCTAACTGCAATGGTGGAGTTGGTCTTGATTTAGTTAGTTGGGATGGACAGTTATTGGTCCTAGTCTCAACTACCAGACACTTACATCACTCCTATACGAATGCCTTAAATCTATTTCATATTGAAAATAAGTAGAAAATCCCAAGAAACCCTTTTTTTAAATCTACAAAATTTATTTTAAAATATCCTATTGAATTTTCAAAATCCTTAGATATCCAAAAAATAAAAGTAAAATAAATTTGCAGTTCAAGAAGTTTTATATAAACTAATTGGACTTTTTTGCATGTGAGATTTTTTTAACCATTTGGAACATAGGGCCACCTAGAACTTCTACAATTTGATGAATCGTAGGTACTAGAATATGGGATAACATTGATTTGAAGATACATTTCAATATGCATCATAGTATATCTTACTAACTAAATATAACACAATGTTATTATTGTGCAACAATGATGTGCAGTTTGTGTGCAGTAATGATGTGCAATTTGTTTGCACATTAGTGGCACAATACTTTTAATTCCATAGAAATTGCACATAGTTTCTCTCAAAAATAAATCATAGCTTAAAAGAATAATTGTTAGTTTAAATCATTACATTCAAACAATAATTAATACATATAAGCACATTCTAAATAACATTTTTTATCATATTACATTGTAACTATTTACTAAAGAAAATAACTAAATTTAATAAATTAAACTATTTTACACCTATAAGAAAATCCTACAACGCAAATTTATTCTCTTGTACTGAGTTTAGTTGAGTTGCACCCAAATTATCTAATAAATAGTCAAGATGCTAAGACAGGGATTGATACAAACAAATAGATCATTTGAAATTCTTATCCATTCTCCGAAATGAAGATCATATCCACCTTATTTTTCATGTCGATCATTCCAGGTTAATGGCCGATTTCCAGGGAAGGAAGATTATGTGTGTTAGGCGTTATCTATTCGATTCTCCATATTCTACCACTATTACTCCACTGCTATTATTCATACCTTCCCTCCCTTTCAAGCAAAAAAAACCAATATCAAACTATAGGAAATGAAGAAATGAAAAAAAAATCAAAAACTTTTCAACAAGTTTATTATTTTTAAAACTCCAAATTTCCAAAAATTAAGAAATTCAAAAAATCTCAACTTCATGGATCATAAATCTTATAAAAATATATTGGGATCCAACCAAGGAATGATGAACATGCTTGATCAAAGGCCACTCAAAATTTCATAGTTTTATTAGTTCGGGGTTTGATATTATAAATTGACATGTATTAATTGAAATACAGTTGAAACTTTATCTTGGCAAAGATATATCTTAAAACCTAAGTAAAAAATATAACAAAATGCTATTTGTATTAAGGAATGGTGTAAAATTTGTGTGCACGTAAGTTGCACAATATTTCTAAGGTCATAGAGATGGTACATAGTTGCTCGCATAACTTATTCCCATATTTGAAAACAGGATTGTTTAGAAGGAACTATTACATACATACATATACATCTAATGATTAAAAGATTTTCTTCAAAACTATGGTGGCAACTTCAACATGGAGATTCTTTATAGGCTAAATTCATATGGTCAACACCAATTAATCAACAAGAACTTGGAATAGAATTAAAAAAGTTGATGATCTGGCCTTTAAACACACTAAGGTCCAAATTGGTAAAGGACTAGTCTCTTTTTGTGACCTAACTGGTTATATTTAAGACTTCTAATAAATAAATTGAATCCAGATGTGGAATTTTCATTTCCAAATCTTACAGTTACTGAATTTGTAAGTCAGCCAAATTCTTTTTAGAATATACTTCAGAATCAACTTCCAATCAAATTACTCATAATCTCAGTAAAAATCATACTCTATTCCCTGATTATGATGATAAATTGATTTGGAAACCTAATCCAAATGGATATTTTTTTCTCTAGAATCTACATATGAATTAATCGGGCCCAGAAAGAATCCAATATAGTCTTTCAACTATCTCTTGTCTAAACCTCTTCCCAAAAATTTAGCATTATGAATTAGAGATCGTTGAATAAACTTGTTCCTTTCCCAGATGTTCTAGAAGATTTCATATTCAACATGCCTTCAATATGTTACTTTTGTAAATAAGATTCTAAGAGTATTCATCACTCTTTTAACAGTTGTAATGTTGTAAAGAAGATTTGGGACATAATAGACAAAATTTTGACATTTCCACCCATTCTTTTGAATACTCTATGGGACAGAATCTTTTACTAGTGGAATATCAAAATGGTTTCTGCTAAATTTAATGAGCTCATCAAGATCATACCATGTTTATGTATCAGGTTCATTTGATGTGCTAGAAATAACCTCTCTCTTTGTTTTACCAAATAAAGCCTAATGTGGAATTATATTCAGGAAAACTATGTGGCAATTGAATGATATCCTGATTAGCTTTGATATTTAATGTCTTTGGAACTTGACATCTGAGATACCAAGGTTATTAATCTGCAGGTCTGAAAAAGAAGTTGACAGGAAAATAGTCCATTGGAAACCTCCTCAGCATTTTAAATTGAATTCTGATGGTTCAGTACTAAGGAGTGGAAATGCAGGAATTGGAATCATCATAAGAGATAGCAAGGGTTAGCTCGTACTTTCCACAGCAAAACAAATGCTATCATGTAGCAGTTTACAAGCAAAAGTTAAAGTACTTCAATGTGGTTTATATATATTCTGGAATTGTGGGATCAAACACATTCAAATTGAATGTGACTCTGAATTATTGGTGAAGATAGTAAGAAGAGATTTTAAAATATCGTGGCAGTGCACAACTGATATTCGTCAAGTTTGGAATCTTCTTAAGCAGATGGAATGGGCACAACTCTTTATTGGTTTTTGCAAGTCTACCTAAAGACATAAAAGGGATGATTCACCTAGAATCGATCTCCTTTCCATATATTAGGAAATTAAAATAAACCTTGTAGTTTTCCAGAGGTTATGGGGAATTTTAAAAATGAGATTTATCATGTATGCCATCAGTTTTCTCCTATATAAGATTCTCTTAATTGAAAACATTACAATGGAGTCTTTTCTTTGTAGAACAAGTTACTGCTCTCTATTTGTTGTGTTGACAGGTACTGCAGTTTGGCTAGCATACTATTGGAGCAGGCGTGCTGGATCACCCTTGGAGACAATCAAGCTTGAAGATAGGAAACTTTGGAGCCTTGAACAACAATTGATACATAGACAAGTTGGATTTGTGAGGAACCTTTTCTACTCCACTCTCATACTGCTTCTTCTCATGTATTTGTGAGGGGTTTACTGCTCCACTCTCTCTACATCAAAAGTGAATATCTTCTGGGGAAGGAATTTGCGAGAGACTATTATGGAAGGTCATCTCTTTTTGTTAACACAGGGGTGAGGAGGAAAAAATTGGGAGGCCATAATAGTTCTCGAAATGGGATTAGGGGTCATATACTTGGTTAACATGGCGCTTGGAAACAAAGGGCATGGAGTAAAACTACTTGTTTCTAGCATCTCCAAAAATGTGGTTTGGTGTCCATCTTTGGTTAATGCATCCATTTAAGGCCAAAATAAGTGCACTTGCTTTTGCAATTTTTGGTGAATAACTTGTTTAACTCGAATGGATTAGATC
>JAULKJ010123542.1:0-15167 GCA_032355405.1 Rubia balearica | reverse complement strand
AAAAAAAAGAAAAAAAATTAGAGGGCGCATTTGCAAAATGCACCCTCTCAATTTTCTAATTAAAAAAAAGAAAAAAAAACTGAGGGCGCATTTGCAAAATGCGCCCTCCCCCTTTGCATCCATCCCCCCATTTTTACCCTATTCAGCATCCAAGTGGGGGGCAAAACACCCCAAAAAGAAAGCACTCGTTCTTTCGACACTTATATTTCAATTTATTCTTGAGGTTTCTATCATCTATGCCTATCAACTTAGTAGTTCTTTCTACTATCTTCTTTCTTAGCCTCCTTGAAGGAAGTGGCCACTAGGATTTTCCCAAAACTTTAATGGGGAAAGAAGTTCTTTCTTAGAGTAACACATCCTCATATTTTCACACAAAAATAAATTAAGTTAATGGCATTTTTATCCATTAAAAATTACTTTTGATAACTTATTGTTGAAAATTAAATTATAGACAAAAAGGGTTAAGATCAAATTATTTTGACCAATCAATATGTAAAATAACACTTAAATAAAATTAAGGATTTAGGTAGCACTTTCATATTAACTCGAGGGTAAATTTTTTATTTTTATTCTCCTTTATAATTTTAATTTCTCAATTCTCATATTGGTATTGTGAAATCTAATATCTTGTTTTATACCGCCTGGTCATTAGAAGAGATCCATTTAAAATAATATAATTGATGGGATGACATGGTATTCTGTGACCCAACCTAAACTTTGTCTTCCTCCACAAGGGAAAGGGGAAAAGGTAATAGAAAAAAGATAAAATAAATAGAAATAGATAAAATTTATTTTTAAAATGACTATTTTGCGCTTAAAATCGATATTTTTTTACCAAACTTGACGCTTTAACCTGACGGAAGAGCCATGACTCAACATTTTCGTAAGTTGAGGGGTCAAAAGTATTTTAAAAAAAATGAGGGACGAAAGGTGAACGATGGTGATAGTTCAGAGGCCTCTAAAGTCGTTCACCCTAAAAACATCAACAAAAAGGTCAAATTATCATTTTTAATTAAAAAAACTACAAACATCAACCTATATCACCCAAAAACTAAAGGGCTATATACCAATATAACCCTAAAAAACACAAATATAACCCTCAAATAATTTTTAGTGGAATAATAACCCTAACTAGTTAATGTAAGTGCCAATATAACCC
The DNA here is from genome assembly GCA_032355405.1 of Rubia balearica. Taxonomy (NCBI): domain Eukaryota; kingdom Viridiplantae; phylum Streptophyta; class Magnoliopsida; order Gentianales; family Rubiaceae; genus Rubia; species Rubia balearica. The sequence continues at coordinate 14,008 of JAULKJ010123542.1, read as the reverse complement.
TCAGACCCCATTTATGGCATTGCCTTCCATTTTCCAGCTCTGACTGTATGTAAAATTTCCAAAATACCTTTAGTGTTAAAATATGAATTTGAGTTGACAAATTTACCCTTATAGTTCGCCGGACCACAACCGCTGTAATAGGTAGGTTATATCAGCACATTATGAAAACTGATACGGTTATATCAGCACATTCCTAAAACTTATAGGGTTGCATTAGCACATTCGTAAAAATTGTAAGGTTATACTAGTACATATTATAAAAGTTAAGTGTGTGGTTCTCGGCTGACCTTAACAGGAGACTACATCATCATATACACCATTATCACATTATAACATCTTATGCACAATAAAATTCGACATCATAGCACCATCATTCATATCAAACACCATTATCACATATTGTAGCCTCATTTCAAAACTGATTAACATTAAAAATCCTATGTCGAAAAACACAACAAAATAACAACCACACACAACATCAAAGGTTATCCAACCATTAATCCAGACTAAACACAACAAAATAAACAAAATATCATCAAAACTCATATACACTATAGTATGTATTGATATAACCCTGCACTTTTTGCGAATGTGCTGATATAACCCCATATGTTTTAGGAATGTGCTGATATAACCCTATCAATTTTCATAATGTGCTGATATAACCCTACCTGTTACAGCGGGGGTGCACCAGTGGTCCGACGGTGGTCCGGAGACAATATTTGGGGGTATTAATGACTCTAAGGGTAATAAAGTCATTTTCTATTTTTTTTTGTATTTTTATTTTTTCCAGAAGGGCAAAATTCTAATTTTACAAAATTAGCTAAAAGTATCCAGAGAGGGTTATATTGGCACTTACGCTAATTATCTAGGGTTATATTGACACTTTTGAACACTGAAAGGTTATATTGACACTTATGTCAAGTAGGTAGGGATGTAAAAACACTTTTTTCAAAACTAAAACATCAATTCCCTGAAAGGTTATATTGACACTTATGTCAAGTAGGTAGGGATGTAAAAACACTTTTTTTCAAAACTAAAACATCAATTCCTATCACCTGAACTTCACCCGGAAAATAAAAAACGTCAAATAAGAAGAAAAAAACACTACAAGAACATCAAACCTATATCACCAAAAAAACGCTATAAATATCAACTCCTATCACCTAAAACTCACCGAGAAAATGAAAAACATCAAAATAAAAGGGAAAAAGCTAAAAAATTATCAACCCATATATACCAAAAAACAACTACATTACATCAACTCATATCAACTAAAACTCACCCGAAAAATGAAAAATATCAAGATGAGAGGAAAAAAAATAAAAACATCAACAAAAAACCTATGGACACTCAAGAGTATAAATTCTTCACACTAAAAATCATAAAACATCAACATTTTTTTTTAAAAAAAAACTACAAATATCAACCTATATCACTCAAAAATTAAAAACATCAATTCCTATCACCTGAACTTCACTCGGAAAATATAAAACATCAAATAAGGAAAAAAGCTAAAAGAAAATCAAACCAATATCACCCAAAAAGCTACAAACATCAACTTCTATGACCTAAAATTCACCTAGAAAATGAAAAACATCAAAATAAGAGGAAAAAATCTAAATATATCAACTCATATAACCCCAAAAATAACTACATTACATCGACTCATATCAACTAAAACTCACTCAAAAAACTAAAAACATCAACATAAGAGGGAAAAAACCTAAAAACATCAACAAAAAAAAAATCTATGGACCCTCAAGAGTATAAATTCTTCACTCTAAAAATAAAAAAACATCAACATTTTTTTAAAAAACACTGCAAATATCAACCTATATCACCCAAAAGGTATAAACACCAAGTCTTAACTCCTAAAACTCATCTGGAAAATGAAAACATCAACCGATAAAAAGACAGTATAAACATCAACTCCTATCACCTAAATCTTATCCGAAAAATAAAAAACATCATGCGATTTTTTAAATAAAAAACTACAAATATCAATCCATATCACCTAAATAAACTACAAAATATCAACTCATATCAAATAAGTCTGATTCGAATAATGAAAAATATCAACATGAGAGGAAAAAAAGTTACAAACATCAACCAAAAAGTTATAGTATCTCAAGAACATAAATTCTTAAAAAATGGAGTCCTAGTGGGATTTGAACTCTGGTCTCTAACCTCAAAGTCCACATACTAACTACTACACTAAAGAACAAATGCTTAACAATTTCTCAGTCAAATAATTATAAACCACTGCATGTAGCTCAAGAATATAAATTCTTCAAAAAGTAAGTCCTAGTGAGAATCGAACACAGATCTTTAGCCTCATAGCCTAAAACATTAACCACTACACCAGAGAAACTTTAATAATCATATACTCAGTCAAATAATATTATATCTCAGTATATCTCCATAAAAAATATAAAAAAATTAAACCTCTCACATGTAGAACCTCAGTTGTCGTCGTCCGCCGCCTCAGGTCGCCGTCGTAATCTCATACACACGTGAAGTCATGCGCACCTTCTTTTCCTTCGTGTGGGTATATCTCACGCGCCTTCTTCTCTAGCGAGTTTGTTTCCTCCGGAGTCGCCTTCTTCTCTAGCAATTCTACCTCCTCCACAAGGTGCCTCCGCCGTCGACTCCACCAGCAACCTCCTCATCGACTCCATCGTAGCCTCGTCGTCTCCTCGTTCGACTCTGAAAACCCCAGCGCATCTGCTGCAAAGCCGTTCACCGTACACTAGTGCAAAGCTGCGAAACTGTTCGTAGTTTACCTCGTCGATCAGATTGTCGTAGGAGCTCAACTCTGGCAAAACTTTGATCTCAATTTGGATAACTGCTGTGGAACAAAAGGCGGAAGAAGAATCACTTCCGAAGAGCGGTGGTGGCTGGCAGCAGAATGGTGGCGGCTGGCTACGGTTACGGGTTTTAGATTGGAGGAGCAGAATTTTGCTAAGAAAAATAAAAATAAACATTCTGATATTTTTGTGATATTCATAGTATTTTGATAATTGCACAATAGGTGTCTAAATTTATTAGCAGATTTAGAGAAAAATCCCTCTCCAAATTAAAATATATATTAATTGCATAATAGACCATGACTAAAGTTTAGAATGCAATTAACAAGATTTTGTGTTTAATGTTTGTTTTCATTTATTACAATATATTCTCATAATTTTAAATATCTTAAATTATATCTCAAATATAAATACTCCTTCTGTCCCAGCCATATCTGCACACTTTTGGTCAACTTTCTCATGACACGTTTGACCATAAATTTCAACTAGTATATAGGCACAAATATCTTCATGTGAGATATCGTTGGATTCTCTGTATCATGTAGTTTTTAAATATCAAAATTTAAGACATTATTAGTATATGTAACTAAAGTTATCGGTGGTCAACCATGGCTTGAGAAAGTTGACCAAAAAATGTGCAGATATAGTTGGGACAGAGGGAGTATAATTTTTGTATTTATACAGAGTAGAAATATTATGTTTTTTGAATAGTGAAAATATTGAACAATGAACCTTTATACTTTCCGTTTCTTTATTGTTTTATGTCTTTTTTTCAACGTTCAGAATTGATTTTGTTTAATATTCTGAGATATAAAACAATACAACATCGATGAATGTAAAATCAATGTAATAAAATTTTACACAGATAATATTCATTATTTTATATTATTAAAATTTTACTGGTTAATATATTGATTAATTTATAGCGACATACGACAATAATTTAGAGACATGCTAAATATATAAAGTACACCCACCTATCAGTAATTCACTATCACATGAGCAGCTTATTTACGATGGTATAGGATTAAAGAGATAAAGCTCAGTTAAATGATAGGAATTGAGCCTTTTTTCTTAAACAACATGAAGTCACTACCCAATTTTATAATCTAATAATCTTTTAATTTTGTCTCGATCATTTAACCCCCGTCGAGAAGGACAATCTCGTGCCCACTTGTCCGAGGAAATAAACCATGAATTTTCTACTGTTCTCAACTGCAGATTTGACCTAAATTTGGCAGCGGTTAACGGCATGACAAGTGCAAAAGGCCACCAAACTTTATGCTGGTCAATATTCACTTGCATTTGCACGTGTTAGCCATTGAGTCTACTAAATTTAATTTAGAGTTAAATGTTAAAATAACTTTTGACTCTGCTGACTTTCCAATCAACATTCTGATGGCCGGATTCTGTCGAAAAGACCATTTTGCCCCTGCCAAAAAATCATAAAAGCTGCTATTACCCTCCAATTATTTCCTTCAAGAAATCTCCACTTATTCCTCCAATGTAGTTCAACTTTTTGAGTGATTTCGGGCTAGTGAGATTCTTGGGAATTGAAAGAGTAGAAATGCATTTTATTTTGGGATAAAGCTATCTGCTTTCTGCTCTCTCTTTTCAGGTCGCTCATTTCTTGATCTCTTGGGTGATGAGGAGGAGGGTCGTGGATAGGAGGAGGGATGCGGTGATGGTGTGTGGAGGTGGGGGAAGAGCGGTGGTCTCGGAGAGGAGCAGGACTGCAGCAAAGGGGAGAGAGGGTGGAGGGAAACGACGGAGATGTTGAGGTACAATAGCCTACGACAATACGATGGCCTACAACAAGGCGATGATGGGGTACGATGGCGCGGTTAATGTTGTCATGGGGCAAAGGTTCATCGGCGGAGACACGGTGGGGGGTTGAGTCGAGGCGGTGTGGGTAGAGTCGCAGTGGAGGGCTAGAGGTTAGTTGTGATGATGGTGGTGGGGGTGGTGGTGAAACTTGTCCAGTTGTGGCTGGCGGCTTTGGTAGTGGAACTTGGGTGGTAGTGGTTGGCGACGGGAGAGGGTGGGATGGGTAGGTTGTGAAGATGAAAGAAAACTGGGGTATAATGGGTATTAAATTTTCAACTTTGGTCGAGGGGGTATATTGGTCATTTCATCTTTTGGTCAATGCCTGATTTCTATAGATCAATGCCAAAATTAGGAAGATTGGCTATATTAGCACAATTTAACTAAAAGTTAGGGTTAGATTGTCACAATTAGTAATAAGTTAGGGTTATATTAGCACTTTCTCAGATTGCAGGTTATATTGGCACTTTCAGTCAAAAGTTAGGGTTATAAATGTATTTTACCCTTTAATTAATACTTGGTGTTAGAATAAGTTAGATTTCTGACTAGATCAAGATAAGTATTATAACTATATTAGAGTCATTTCCTTATTTTATTTCTCTTGTAATCTCTCTATATATCCAGTAAATCAATACAAAATCATTATCGGAAAATCACTTTATCATAGTATTAGAGCAAGTTCTGATCCAACCTTCCAAAACTTCTAAACCCTAGAAAGTTCGGCAGCCCCCTCTTTTTTTCCCGGCCGAACAGTCTCCCCCCTTTTTCTGATTTCATCTCCAACGTCCTTCCTGACGCTCTCCAACCTTCACCATGGCAGATGATAAAATCTCTTGCATCACTCCGCTTCAAATGATGCAGATCAAACTCACTTATTCAAACTATCTTCTCTGGAAACGTCAAATTAGTTAGGTTCTCAAGGTCTTTTTGGTTTTGTTGATGGCAGACATCCATGTTTTCCTCTCTCCGTTCCACCACCGGCTTCAACTCCCTCCTATGCCGCTATGGCATCTACGAACGACAGTGTCAATAGCGATTCGCAGGAAGGAAGTAGCCTTTGTCAAGGCAAAGGTGGATTATAATCAATGGATTGCAGAAGATCAACCTGTCTCTAGTTTAATATTTTCTTCACTCTCGACTGAAGCTCTCGCCGAAATACCAGATTGTGCCATATCCAAAGAGATTTGAGACAACATTGGCGCCACCTTTTAGAACAACAGTGCCTCAACATTCTCCGACTTTATGCTGATTCACATAGTATTTGCAAACCCGGTACTGTTCATGAACTTCATTTAAAATTTAAGGAGGTTTTTGAGCAATTAACTGTTATGGGTTCTCCGGTTACAAATGTTGATTAGATTACATGGTTCTTGACTGCTCTTGGCCATGAGTATAAGAATTTTTCCGCTCCTTTAATTAATGAAATTCCTACGCTATTGTATTTGAATGTAATTGCTCGTGTAAAAAACCATGAGGCATTTTTACAAAATATGCAGGAACGCTCTACACCAGTCATCGGACCAGTGGCGTTTCAGACTAACGACCAGCCCCTAGCCAGGCACGCGTGGTATTATGCTCCGACAAGGGGTAGCCGCTCGTGGGTTTCACGTGCCTGCAGAAGCGGTATCTCTGGTGGTTGACGCGGCAGCCGAAAACCCTGGTTCTGCTCCTTGGTGGCTGCACCTGCTCTTGGCCATGGTCGTCCACACTGTACCTGGTGTGGGCAGCTCAGTCATTATGATGTGACATGTTATCAGATATATACTCAGACACGTCATTCCGACTCTACACATTTGGAAGAAAATTATCATGTTTCTTAGCAGCCATATCCCTCTTCTCGTGTGTCAGATTGGTATTTTGATTTCGGTGTGACCAGTCAGATGGCGTATTCTGCTTTAGGCCTAATTAACGCCACTTCTTATACTGGTAAATATCGAGTTTATGTTGGTAGCGGTGCTCCTATTATGATTTCTCATGTTGATGATTCTAGAGTTTCTGAGAATTTTAGATTATCTGATGTTCTGGTTGTGCCTAATAATACTAAAAACTCGTTATCCATTAGTAAGTTTACCAGAGATATAGATGTACTGATTACATTTGATGATCGGAATTTTGTGATTTAGAACAAAGTAACCAGAGCCATTGTGGATCGGGGGCACAGTGAGGATGGACTTTATGTTTTGGACAGGGGAGAGGCAGTATTTGTTTCAATTTTACAGCAAAATAAGAGTCGAGCTTCGTACGAGCTATGACATGCATGTTATTTCTAGTTTGAATAAGTCTAGATTGATTTTAGTTTCTTCTTTGTTGCCCAAATCTCATACCTGCACTCCCTATGTTATGGCAAAAGGCCAACGATTGGCTTTTGTTAAGAACCCTAAACGTGTTGGGCATGTTCTTGATTTAGTACATTGTAATTTTTGGGGTCATTCTCTTGTTTTATATGGTAATGGATTTGCATGTTATGCCCTATTTGTGGATGATTTTTCTAGATTTATCAGGTTATATCCGCTTCGTCAAAAGTCAGAATTTGTTGACATTTATCTGCAGTTTGGGCCGTTAATCGAAAATCAATTTTCATCCAAAATTAAGGGTTTTTTAAAAGTGATGGTGGTACTGAGTTTCTTAACACTCGACTACGTTCTCATTTTGCAGCGAAAGGAATCCATCATCAGGTTTTGTACCCGTCTACTATAGAGAAAAATGGGCATGCAGAACGCAAACATCGCCATGTGGTATAAATGGGCCTTACTATATTATTTCACTCACATCTACTGATTTCACGTTATGATGATCCATTCACGACGGCTGCCTACATTATCAACTGTCTACCTACTCTAGTTTTACAGGGTTTGACACTTTATGGCCTTCTTTACCATCAGGATCCCATCTACACCAACTTTCACCCATTCGGCTGTCTAGTTTTCCCATTTGTCCTTCCATTTGCTGATCATAAATTGTCTCCTCCCAACATTCCTTTGTATTTTCATTGGAAATAGTTCCCAGCAATGTTCACGTCACTCGGCATGCCCATTTTGATGAGACTTATTTCCCATTTGCTCTATCTACGGCATCAGGGATTGGTTATTCGTCTACAACGTTGGATGTTTCATCATCTATTGATCCTGAGTCCTCGTCTGTGCCGCCAGTATCTCCTATTGCGTTTGTATCTTCGCTGTCTTGCACTATTTGTTCCAACTTGAGCCACCTCACCCAGTTGCCTCTCCCAGCAGTTCGATCAGCTATGTTTCACCGTCGGCCAATCTCGCGAGTTCACCACAGTTGGCTGCACCGGTTCCCTCTGGTGGCCAAAGTTACTCCGCCCCCAACACGGTCCTCCAGGATGGTTACTCGATCTTCCACTGGTACCATTCAGTGTAGTGATTATTCCAATATTTATGCTCTCGGTCTTCTAGCGACTCATCTTGCATAGATAGAGCCAATTGATTATCATTTTGTGCTTTAGGATTCTTCTTGGGTTTCAACCATGGACGAAGTGATTTTAGCCCTTCATAGTCAGCATGCTTGGGATCTTGTTCCACGCCCTTCGGACGTCAAGATTGTTGCCTCCAAATGGGTTTAGCAGCTGAAGTATTGACCGAATGGTGCAGTGAATCGCTACAAGGCTCGTTTAGTGGCTCAGAGATTTTCTCAAACTCTATATTTCGACTTTGATCACACTTTCAGTCCAGTGGTCAAAGCCTCTATCATTCGAACCATTCTTTCCATTTCCACCATGAGAGCCTTGCCATCTTCATCAGCTAGACGTCAATAATGCCGTTCTCAACAACTTGCTTGATTCTCCAGTTTAAATGGCATAACCCGTTGGCTACAAGGATCCGGTTCATCCAAAGTACGTGTGTCGTCTGCGTAAGGACATCTACAGTCTGAAGCAGGCTCCTCGAGTTTTATTCCAGGGTTCAACACCTATCTCTCTCAGCTTGGTTTTCGTTGTAGTTCTGTTGATACTTCTTTATTTGTGTTGTCTCACGATTCCTCTCTGCTATACTTGCTTTTTATATTGACGACATCAACCTGACTGGAAATGACTCTACCCTTATCGGGAAGTCCATTGATAGCACATCATAAATTTTTCATTAAGGATTTGGGTGTTCTACATTACTTTATTGGTTTAGAAGTTACACCTACTTCTTCGAGACTTATTCTTGGCCAAGAAAATTAAACTCGAGATATTCTCACTCAAGTTGGGATATCGGATGCAGCGCCTTTCTATACACCATTTTTGCCGAACTCTCAACTTCATAGCAACATGAGTCATCCGTTCAAGAATTCGACTCTCTATTGGTCTTTGGTTGGGGATCTCCAGTATCTCACCATCACTCGTCCAGACTTAGCATTTGTGGTTAACTCTGTCAGTCAGTATCTTCAGGACCATTGAGATGATCATTTTGCGGCTGTTACCAGGATCTCCGATGTGTTCGAGGGACGGTGCCACTCAGTCTTAGTTTTTGAGCTGCTTCCTCACCTGAGGTACTGGGTTATTCAGATGCTGATTGGACCAGATGTCTAGAGACTCGGCGATCTACTTATGAATATGCTGTATTTTTAGTCGGCAATTTGGTTTCTTGGAGTGCGAAAAAATATCCCACAGTTTCTCGTTCTAGTACTAAGTCAGAGTGTCGGACTCTGGCTAACACTGCTTCAGAAGTTGTTTGGATGACTCATCTTCTGCGTGATCTTCATCTTCCTTTGTCTGGTGCACCACTTCTGCTTCGTGACAACAACAATGCTATCTTCTTAGCTCAGAATCCGGTTGCTCATAAGTGGGTTAAGCACATTGACATCGACTATCATTTTGTTCGGGAGTTAGTCTCTTATGGCAAGCTGCGAGAATCCAGATAAATTTTTGTTTATTAATTATTTTTTCAGTACTGAGTTTATTAGTAATGAATTTAGTTTATTGATGTTGAATTTAATTTATTGGTTCTACATTTAGTTTACAGATGTTAAATTTAGTTGATGTTGCTTTTTTTAAAAATTAGATTCAACTGAACAGTGCCTAGTCTACTTCTTAATGTCAACTGTTTTTATTATCTCTATTCCACATTTCCACCTAAAAGTACACCTTGCTTATGAAATTTATTATTTATCAATGTTTTTATTATGAATAATTGAATTGTACAAAAAGTTAGATTTTAAAAATACATAAAGTGATAAAATTTGATAAGAGTTTACTTACGTGACGAAATCAAACTAAAATATCAAATAGGAGAATTTATTGAATTGTTTAAATAAATTCTAAACGCTCAATCCAAAAATATTCAAGACAAAGACAATGACAAAATAGGAGTACAAATAATTAATATTTACTTAAATTAAATTTCAAAAATTAAAATATATTTTAAAATGAAAAATGGCAATTCATATAATTACAGATTATAATCATTTAAATAAAATAATAATTAAAATTACAGATTAATCAATTCAACTATAAATTTAATTATTAAAAAATAGATAATTAAAAAAATAGTTATATATTTTCTAGAGCATAAAGAGGCCTGCGTGTGGAGAGTTGTGAGGACAGAAAATTTTATATGTTGGGAAATTAAGTGTGTGGGGGAGTAGGGATGATCATGGATCGGGTCTAGGTCAGATCTCATAATATCCAGACCCAATTCTAAAAAAATCTAGTTAGACTTAGATCCAAATCGGACCCGTAGGGTTTGAAAATTTTATACCCATACCAAAATTCGATCAGTCTAAATGGGTCTTGGGTCCCAAACGGTCTAACTATCTCATTTTTTTTCTTCACTAAATAAAATATGCATTATCTTAAATACAAATAAATCAAATTCAATATGGACATAAATTAATTCTTCAAGAAAAAATATACCATATACTTCAAACATGTTTAATTAAAAATAAAAATAGAAACAGAATATAAAAATAATTTAGAAATTAGGATAAATATTATATATAATTAGGGTAATATGGGTCTATAGGTTGGGTTTGGGTCGGGTCTGAATCTTAATATTTTAGACCCAACCCGAACCCATTTTTAAAAATCTAAACCCAAACCTGGACCCTTCGGGTCCTAATTTTTTAGACACATACCCAACCCTACAGATCTAGACCTTGGGAGTTTGAATCGGGTTCTAGACCCATGATCATCCTTATGGGAGAGAGACCAGGAAAATTTTGACATGTGACAAGTGGATGAATTTAAAAAATGAAAAAATGCATATAGCTAAATTCTGACCCCACTCACTTGCCACATGTAAATTTTTTACTGGTATCTCATCACCACACACTCAATTCCCCCACATATAACTCTCTCTAGATGGAGGGAAAGGATTTGAACTTTTTAAAATTGTGAAAATTGGAATTAAAATATGCTTGTTTAATTTGTTTAATTTTCTAAATAGTGAAACAACGTTATTCTACTAACACAGAGGGGCGGGTTCTTTCTTCTGCCCATACTGCTAATGTTAAAAATGTTACTCCATCTGCTGTAATAGAAATTTTTGATGTTGTGGATTTATCATCTGGAAAACCTGTTATGACCGAATTGCCTGCTATGAATGATTCCTTGACTGAACAAATTGTTGATGCTGCTATTTTATCTGATGATTCCGCTATAATCGAACATGTGGTTGATATGGTGATTGTTTCTGTTAATCCCCCATCTTATCAAATGCTAAAACATGCAGTTGAATCAAATTTTGTTAATAAGCAAACTGAGATTAATACTCAAAAAGCAAATAATCCCAAAGATATGAATGTTACAAACCTGATTTCCCCTCGAACTGTTACTGAAATTTCAGTTGAGGCAACAAAAACCTCTCCTTATGGTATAAATAAATAACTCATCTCAAAAAGACAAAAATAACACTTCACTTGATCAGAAGTCAAGGAATCTTAAGCATAATCCTAATAGCCCGAATGATAATTTTATTGATCCGAGTGCTGGAAACTCACCTCTTTTTATCTCCTGGAAACAAAGCCACCAAAAGAATCGAATGGTTGAATGCAGAACATCCAAAATTTGGACATTTTTCGCCACCCAATGAAGATTCCACAAATTTTAGTGATATAAATAAACCTTGATTGAATCCAACAATAAATTCAACTCTTTGCTGAATTTAAAAGATAAATAAGAAACACTTGGAATAACTGATAAAAAACAAAGTCTAAAAAATACACCAAGAAAGATTACACGGCTGCTCCCAAAACGGTTGCAACCCGTTCCTCGTTGAATAACCTAAAACCATCTCAATGATAGAAACCATAATATGTGTTTGGAATGATAGAGGAGTAGGGAATGAATCTACTCATATCAGAATTAGGGACATTAAAAAAAGATTTAAAATTGAAAATTTTGTGGTAGCTGAGTCTATGCTCAGTAATGAAGACATAAAAATAATCTCCAAAACCTTAGGATTTCAAAACTGCTTTTCTAATGACAAATGCAAAATTTAGATTTTCTAGAACAAGTGAAATCACCCTACAAATTAATGCAGTGGAGGAACATACATAATCTCTAGTTTCAAACACTCTTCACTGCAAACAGAATGTCAAATTGGCTTCATTTATGCTAAACACACAAACAAGGAAATAAGGAAAATGTGGCAATAACTAACAGCTAGGGGTGTTCAAATTGTCCGACCCGACCCGTTTTGACCCGATCCATATGGGTCGGATCAGGTCAATGTCCAATTTGGTTCGATGTGGGTCGGGTCAAAACAGGTCGGGTTAGATTTTGACCCAAATTGACCCGTTTTGATCCATTTGGAATTTTATCTCATTTTCTTGAAAAAGAATTATAAAAAAGAATAAGTTTAATACAACATACCCGCCATAAATTAAATTCATAAACAAATTTAACATTCTTCAATTTTTTTTATAAAACTAAAAATAATGTTGCAAAACTACTATTAATTATAAATAATATATTTATTAATATATGAAATATATATTCATAATTGCACAAATAAATTTTAGTAAAATTATATTTTTAAAATGAAATATTAAAAGTATTCTAACTAAGTAAAATGAAAATAATTGTATTTTTATTAAGTGAATAATATATAATTAAATATAATATTCTTATTTTAAATTATGTAAATATAAATCATAAATTATTTATTATTTAAATATTATTAAATTTAAAATAATATATTTCATTTAAATAAATTATAAAAAATTACTGTTGTACATATGATTTTAGTCAATTTGGATCGACCCATGACATAGTCCGACCCGACCCTAAACTATGGAAATTTTTACCCGACCCGACCCATTTGTCCCAAATTTTTGGGTCAATTTGGGTCGGGACAGCTGACCCGCCTTGACCCGCACAGACCCATGAACACTACTAACAGCCTTAAAAACACACTCTTTGCCTAATTGGTGACTTCAATGTCATTTCCTGCCCTAATGAATCAATTCTTAATAATAAAAACATCTCAAGCTTTAATAAATTCCTAAGTGCTAATAACCTTATACACATTCCAACATCAGGATCCCTCTACACTTGGACATGGATGAGGCCCAAGGGTAGAGTGTGGAAAAGGCTGAGCATAGGTGTTTCAAAGAACCTATGGTGGCAGAATTTCCAATGCTCTCATATTCAAACATTAGCCAAAAAACAATATGACCGCAATCCTCAATTGCTCCACATTTAAAAAAATTGTAATCAATCTGGGCCTAAACCTTTCAAGTTTCTTAATTGTTGGATAAAACATCCTTATTTCATGAAAACAACTGAAGAAGCTAGGAATATCCAAACAAACCTAAAGGGAATGAAAAACTTGTCTTCAAATTTAAAAACAAACTTAAAATCAACAATCAAACTGTGGAATAAAAATACTTTTGGCAACATTTTCACAAAAGTGCCAACATGCGAGAACTTACTCTTAAAAGATGAAACTGATTTGCAACAATTTGAAAATCCAAATTTCCTAATTGCCTTTAATTAAGCAAAAGAAAATCTTACACAAGGTTTAGCTAATCAAGAATCATTCTGGAAACAAAAATAAGAATTAAATGGTTAATTGAGGGTGACTCAAACACAAAATTCTTCCACCATTCAGTTAAGAATAAGCACGAAAAACAAATGATATTAGGAATGAAAGACTTCAAAGAAGATTCCTTTGAAAGGTATCTATAAATTTCGAGGTTCATTTCCATTCCCAGGGCTGTGACTCTACATCGATGTGTTGCTCAAGGGCTTCTTTATTTTTCCATCTATATTACGGGTATGTGTGCCCCAAGGCACCACATCTCCTGCACATCTTGTGCACCCGGAGTGCTTTATTTTGGGGTGATGTATTCAAATGTGGATGCTTGGGGGTGACAGTGGAGGGTGGATGAAAATTAGGGAGAATGCGTCCATCACCATTTTTGCTGCTTCA